>VIAB01010884.1:0-10664 GCA_009801035.1 Oophaga pumilio | reverse complement strand
GCAGAAAAATCTTTGAATGAGGTGTGTCCAAACTTTTGGTCTATTCTGTACTTGTACAAATATCTCACTGAAGGACCCCAATCTCCAAAAATATGATGGAGTAAGATAAAAGAAGAGACCCTGGCTGTGTACTAAGTGTATGGCTTCACTGTTTCCTCAGGATGTTCAGATTCATAGTAATGTGTCTCATTTTGCTTACAGTTACATAGAACAATCCTTAAGATATCTTGCCAGGACCTGCATTGTATAGATAATTTATTTCTCTTCTTTCTTTTCTAGGTGTGCGGAAAATCTTTCAACCGAATGTATAATTTGCTGGGTCACATGCATCTTCATGCCGGATACAAGCCCTTTAAATGCCCATATTGTTCCAGCAAGTTCAACCTGAAAGGCAACCTCAGTCGTCACATGAAGGTTAAACATGGGGTGATGGACATCAGTTTGGAAAACCAAGGTTAGAATCCACATCTTGTAAAACTAATAGTCACAGAGAACCAACAGAAAAGTCAACTCCAAAAATGCCACAGGAAACATAACTTTTCACATAACAGTTATGACAGTTATTCAAGTGAGAGAAGCAGAAGATAATGCGGCAGCTCGTGATATGTGAATCACATCTAAGCGGTGAAGTGATGAGCACCGGGATGTGGAAAGAGGGGAATCCTAACAGTGTGCACATTGCACACTCTAAGGATTCCTGACGTATTATAAAACTGTTCTAGTTCATCTCTTTAAGGGAAAGGTGACCTCCATCTTGTGAGTGCAAACGTATACATACAGTTCCCATTGTACTCCACTGAAAGCCACAATGTATAGAGAGCCTGAGTGCCATTGCTGTGAAAGCACATTGGTGTATTTATGCCTGTCTTATTTGTATTTCTTATATGAAGTAGTACTTAAAAAGAAAAAAAAGATGACATACACAGGCACTCTTTATCAATAGGCTGTTGATGCAGTTGATCACACTATGCTGTTGTGCAGTTTATACACATGTTTAGCCACCTCTCTGGTTCTCCCTTGGCTCCCCGGTTGGGGGGTCAGGGTTTTATGCAAGATTCCCCAAATCAAGGAATCTTGGAACTGCTGGTTGTCCCTTCATACTCGATCCTATAGAATCACCTCTCACCTGTGATGGTGATACCAAAATTAGGGTAATTATTTTAATTAAAGGGGTTTCCTGATAACTCCTGTCCCCAGGCTGCAGTTTGTACTTTCTTTACTCACCATCCTCAGGTCTAGCACCGAGTCTCTGCTGCTGGTCTTCTTGTCTATAATCATCAACAGCACTGACCTTCTGTCAACAGCACTGTAGCTGATCAGTAACTAAATGACTGAGCCGCTCTTGCCATCTACTCAGACAGAGCCGCCTAGCTCCGTTATTGGCTGCAATACTGTCAACGTAAGGTCTGCGCTGCAACCAGTGAGGGCAGTGATGAAGACTTTGCACTGGACCTGAGGAGAGTGAGTAATTAACTGTTTTTTGTTTTTAAAATAAACTGCACCTGAGTACTGGGGTTTTCCAAAACCGGAAAATCCCTTTAAGTAATATGTGTAAAATATACAAACCACTTGAATCCTATTGAAGGTGCCATATGATCAAACTTCTTATTCTATGAGGTATCAGACCTGTCTGATGATGATATAGCAACAAGGCAATCATCTCATTATCCCAGTACAAAAATAATCTGCCATGTTTCTGTGGCCAGCAGTCCAGTTGACATGCCTGATATCCCTAATTTCTTAGCTAATCATTACTGTTCTTGTACAGACCCAATGATGGACCTTCCTGACCAAGAAACCAATGATATGGACAGCCAACAAGAAATGGAGGACTTTGAGGAGAACTCATACAGCTATGGAGAAGTGGAGAATTCATCAGAAGATCAGTCAATGTCTGAGCAAACTATGAAAGATATGGTCTATTACAATGTCTTATAGTAATGGGACATCAGTCCATGCTTGACTGAGAAAATCCAGTTTTACTTCTTGGATCCGCTCACAGTTGATAATTTGTGGTCTATTCTTTCGCAAACGAACATACATTTTTCAGTTATGGCCTAACCATGGAAAATCATTGTATATAGATTTCTCTAGGTCGGGCCCAGAAGAAAGGATATAAAGGAAGAAGGCATATGTTTCACTTGTTCATAAGAAGCTGGCTATTGGACATTATAGAAGGTCTTTTTAAGGACCATGCACAGACGGTATTTCTGATTTTGTAGCTTGACCACTGGTGTTACAAGACTTTGCTTTTGTCAAGTATGTTTTATGTTCCCATGATTTGTTTAAAAAATGGAGCATCCATGATTTGAAATGAAACCGCCCCAGGAAACAAGGGATGATGTTCATGTAGCCCTCTAACTTTTATTTATGCTCAGTAATTGAATGTCTTACACTGAGGGGCTTCTTGGAAACAGGACACTATATGTAATCAGTAGTCCTGGATTCTAGCGGAGTCTTGGAGCCTTGTTTTAGAATGTTTCAAAAGTAGGACTAAGACCCTACAAAGATTGCTTTGTCGTCCAGATGCACGGTGGTCCTATCAAAGCAGTCCACTACTTTCCATCCTCCAAGGAGCTGATTGTATTCATATTCACACTTGATATTTTTACAGTGAAAGGGAATAGAGGGAGATCCTGGTAATACAATGAATTGTGGCAACATAAGTTGCCTTTCTACCTCTCCTGCTCTCCTCCTCTCTTCCTACAAAGAGACTGACCGCTACTGATCTGTATATTACACTGTACTCTATATTTGGCTTCAGCATGGAAGACTATAAACTATTTAACTGTCTTACAATCCATCTGACATTACATTAATAAGGAACTGTGAGAATTCCTTGTATGTCAATTATAAATCACTTCTTAGGTAGTTCAACGTTTTCGCTGTCATTTTAGACCGGCTTTCAGGGGGCCCACCGGTGATTCTAATTATATCGGCCTCATTTAATAGAACTTATTTTTTGAAAATTGCATATTTTATATTCTAAATTATCAATCTGCAGTATAATTATTTCTTGATGTTCTAGACATATGAGGAAAATAAAGTCACTTTTACTACATTTTCCTGGTGTCAATTTTATATTTAGCGTCTAGTTTTGGGCTCAGGCAGAGGTTTGTCTACTTTCATCGACGTAAACTTGACAAATTAATGCAAACATTTCAGTTGGTAAAAGGATATTCTTTATTGTAGATTAGAAAATATCATCAGACAAACGTTCTTTGTCATTACTGTTAAGATTGCACCAAATAGATGGCTTGCAGGGGGCTTTTCATTCCAATTTACCACATTGCTTTGTTGCTTGCTGGGAAAGCCTCTATTTCACTGGTGGACAGGTTTGATACATATCCAGGGTTGTACCATCCATAGTGGCAGACCACATGGCCTTTATGGGGCCCATGAGCTAGTGGATGGAGGACTCGATGGTAAGAGGCACTTCTATTCCCCTCCTTACACTGGGTATTCCGATTTCAACCATATCTACTTTCATTCTTGGGATGCAGATACTGTTGAACACAATGGTGGAACAGGGAGCCTTTTGCTCCCTGTTTCATCATTCAGCCTGTGCATCTGAGTCTCAGTGCAGCTGATGAAATGACTTCTCTACCCTCGCCTTCGATGTGCGGACCTTGGGCCTCCACATATCACAGATCGGAGGTATTTTTTTTTTCTTTTATCAATCAAAAGGTGGATACTGGGACATTATACTGTGTGAGGGGCTGGGGGGCCATCATACATGATGTGATCAAGCTGTGGGTACATCAAACTGTGTGGGGGCTGTGGGGTCATCTTAGTGTGGGCAGCCATCATATTGTGTCAGGGGCTGTTGGGTTCATCATACATGATGTGTGAGAGCTGTGGGGGCTATCATACTGTGTGAGGGAACTGATAAATCACTATATTGGTAACCATACATGAAAAAAATGGTTCCAAAAAGATGGTACTTAAAGAAGAGAATATTATTTTATTAATACAACAATAAAAACATACTGGTTAAGAAAAGGTGCTAGACCAAAAAAAGAAGGACACTGAAGCCATAGGGTATCCCAACACAAAAGCCACAGATGAGGTATAGCCCAATTATAAATATGAGACAATATCTAAATTAGTCTAAGGTGCAAAGTATGTAAACATAAATTCATAAATAAATGAGAAACCACAAAAGATGAGTAATACAATGGCAGATAAAATAAGACAGCAATACTCAAAGGCATACAAAACACCTGCTTTGGTATAAACTGCAGTAAAATGCATGTCATGTCAAAGAGATAGCAGTGAATTAGATGTAATGTCTTGACAAGTTTGATGCTGCCGCTGTGCACCACATAGTTACTCAATGAGAAATGGCTAGTAAAGAAAGGGCATATTATACCTGATCTTGGACACATGGAAATCCCCGGGCGTCTCTCTGCCCCGACGCACGTTTCGCTCTGCTTCTGGAGGTGTCCCTCTTTTTTTGGTCTAGCACCTTTTCTTAACCTTTATGTTTTTATCGTTGTATTAATAAAATATTATTTTTATCTTTAAGTACCATATTTTTGGGACAATTTTTTTCTTTTATGGTTACCAATATAGTGAATTTTCAGTTAAGTGGTACATTAACCCTTACTTGGGGCATCTTTTTGTGATTAAAATGTGTGAGGGAACTGTAGAGACATCATACCGTATAGGGTGCTGTGGGGGGCATTATACTGTGTGGGGGAGCCTTGGGGTCCATCATACATACTGAGTGGGAGGCTGTAGGGTCATCATGGTGTGGGCAGCAATCATATTGTGTCAGGGGCTGTTGGGGCCATCATACATGATGTGTGAGAGCTGTGGCGACATCATACTGTGGGGAACATCATACTGTGTGAGGGAACTCTAGAGATTATCATACCTCATAGGGTGCTGTGGGGTCCATCATACATACTGTGTAAGCATCATACTGGTGGGATTTGCAATGGGGTCATTATACTGTACAAGTGGGGGTACCGTAGGAGTAAATTACAGGGGAAGGACTTACTATGAGGTATACTGTGTGTGTTGGCATCATACTCTAGGGCTATGAAAGTTGTATCGTAGTGGGTGAGAACGCTAAAGGAATTCAGCAGGGGTACCATTTATGTGTACATGCCACAAAACACGTCCCTCTCCCTGTGTTTTAAAAGTTGTAAGAAGTGTCCCTGCCTATTCTGACAAATATCTTTATTTTTGGTGGGGGGGCCAATACGGACTCCAGCTATGGGACCCCATTATTTCTATTTTCGCCTCCTGTATATGTCTCAGTCTTCTGGCTGTGAATTGATGTACAAAAGTTAATGTTCCTGTTTTTACTTTCAGTAAAGATGGAAACTAAAAATGAATCTTGGGAATCTTTCACCATTTCCAAATGACATACCAATGTTAGATTGCTTGTTGTAAACCCTTTGCAGGATTTGTAAGATGTGTGTAAATAGTGGTGGAAATTCCCCTAAAATTTATACACCGGTTAAAATAATTTCACTTAATGAAACATGAATGAAAGAGAACTTCAACAGGGATATAGGTATTATTGTATTATAGAGTAATATAAAAATAGAAAATCAGAAAAAAATTCATTCTGATGCCAAAAAGTAAGGACAAATAATGGATAAGTCGCCAACAACACCAAATAGAAACACTACACAAACATATGTGACCAGAGTCCAAAATATGATGAAAAAATGAAAATATTTATTTATAGCAAATAAGAACATGTAAAAAATGTGAGACACGCTACAGTGCTTATGCGCAGTACAAAAAACATGGGACACGGAAATGCTGCTAAATTATGTAGTCAGATGATATCAATAAGTAGTACTGACATACTTATCAAACAATAGGACACATAGTGCCAGGCCATTTGCCTATATATATCTGAGGGAATACTATCAATATGAGTGGTATGTAAATCGCCCACAGACGCTGTATTGTCTTTATGTAATAATCATGCAAATAGTCATGAAAAGAATAAATTAACATACCACTGGAAATGGTCACCCCGACGCGCGTTTCGGCAAAAGCCTTCGTCAGGGGGCACATAGTAAGCGAGTGAAGTGAGTTTAAAAAGGAGCCGACACCAATCGGCATTACCCGGAAGTGACGTGTGTTGCAGGGGCAACATCCATAGCCGTCGCACTCAACAGTCGGCGTTAACCGGAAATGACGTGTTACCAGGGCAACATCCACAGCCGTCGCACTCATCGTATCAACCCAGGAAGCGCCGGGAAAAAATCCACACAGCGCAATCACTGAGGACACGACAGGCAACAGACTAATGGAGAGCCCTGTAGACATAACAAATAATTGCTGCCAACAATTCGACGCATGCGCAGCCATGAAATCCACCCTAGTACAATGGCGTCGACATCAGAGGGAGGCGGTGCCAGAGTTCACAACATGTGATCTGACATCATCAGCCCCAATAGACACCGAGAGCCGACGGGCCGGAGGAAAACATGGCACACATGCGTACATGGCAACGGGTCCAAGTATGACCACATAAATTAATATGTAGATCATCTGGAAAATCAATAAATAACAATATAAGACCTAAATGCCTATGTATAGAGCCTCCACAGAGATATATTATTAGAGTATACTACATAATATGTCATAATATGTGTCTGGGCATATAAGTCAAAATGTTAAGCTTCTATAGACAGTGCGGCATTGGATATCAAAATGACCAGCAGAATATATATCCAAGGGAATGCACATGTAACAAATGGTTAACCCCCTATTATCTCATACGCCACATGAAAACAATGAACACGGGTATTACATAATGCATAAAATGTATGAAATAAGAAAATAACATAAATGTAAATAATACTGTATCATATCACCGAAAAAAATAATAATATACACAGTGAATATTAAAGGCAATATAAGCTGTACAATATTTAAATATATTATAACAAATATACATATGATTGATATAATGGACGAAAATCACGACACACAGATGGAGTTATGAAGTTTCCGGATAGGGCAAGCAACCCAGATAATGCTGGTATAAGAGATGGATGGGTCTTGATTAAATAAGTCATGCGCACCACAGAAACCCAGGGAAAAATAGCCAATTGGAAACAAGCAATCCTATGAAAAAGATAATAAAAGGTAAGTAAAAACAACGATAAAAACATGACTGACAACAAGATGGAAAGAGGACTCAAAAAGCCATCGAGAGTCAAAGGAAGGGGACAAAACTAATTTGTTCATTTAACCCATTAGGGTGAATGGTGTTAAGTGTCCAAATCCAGCGGGACTCAAGCTGTGCCAACCTCTGCAATGCCCCTTACCCGAAGGAGGGAGGCGTCGCAGCCATGACACAGCCGCGGGATAGTTTTAAGGGTGGTAGAATCATCATGGTCCGCTGCGGCCAAAATGCCTAAGACATGCTCCCTCACCCTTACTTTAAAGGGGCGTGTGGTGAGACCAATATAAATAAGTCCGCAGGGGCAGATTGCAAAATATATCACATTGCTGGTATTGCAGGTAATAGACTTTCTAATCTCAAATGTCCGTGAATTATCAGCATTATGAAAACTATCACTTCTCTCTATGTTTGAACAGGCCACACACCGGCCACAGGGAATACAACCACGCCTGATTGTACCCCTATCTAAAAAAGTCGGTTTAGGGTTGCCAATATAATGACTACGTACCAGTAAATCCTGAAGATTCTTGGACCGCCTAGTGGTAATGGCGGGTCGCTCAGTAAGATACTTACTTAAAACGGGATCAGCTCTGAGAATGGGCCACGATTTAGTCAGAGCCTCACTGACCCATGCAGACTGGGCATGGTAATCTGTGACAAATCTCACCTTCTCATCCGTATTAATCCGTAATCTGATATTAGATTTATAGACCAAGTCATGACGTGAAGAGTGTTTTTTAGCGGTTGTAAGCTTTTTTTATCATACGGTGGCTATATCCACGCTGGAGGAATCTAAGTTTCAATTCCTCTGCTTGGATCTCAAAATCTTCTGTAGTGGAGCAAATTCGCCGAAGCCGTAAAAATTGGCCTATGGGGACGGACTGAATCACGTGCCTCGGATGCGAGGAAGAGGCGTGCAGCAGAGAGTCGACATGGGCTTCCGAAAAATATCAGTTTGAATAACATGATTATCATCACGCTTCAATAATACGTCCAGAAATTCGACACGGTTGGCATCAAATTGATAGATTATACGGATGTTTCGGTTATTGTTATTTAAAGATAACATAAATTCCTCCAGAAGGTTACTGGACCCCTGCCAGATCAGGAAAATATCGTCGATGGACCGCGTCCAAAGAGGAACGCGGTCCATCGACAAGACCTGATCTGACAGGAGGTGGTCCCTCTCCCACAGCCCCAGGAACAGATTTGCGTAGGCTGGCGCAAAAGACGCCCCCATAGCTGTTCCCTGGAGCTGAAGGTAGAAGGACCCCTTAAAGATGAAAAAACTATGAGTCAAGATAAACTCAAGCATCTCAAGTACAAGATTTTGAAAATCAGTAGGAAGGTCAGACATATTTAAATAAAATTTGATCGCTGCTAAGCCATCAGAATGTCTGATGCTCGTATAGAGAGACTCTATATCCACCACCACCATTAAAGCTTGTTGATCAATATGTAAATCATCAATTAATTTTAGAAGTGCGCCAGTATCTTTCAAAAAAGATGGAAGACTTTCCATCATGGGTTGCAGCACTGAATCAGTCCATCGATTGACATGCTCCATGAAATTGCCCGCTCCAGAGACAATAGGTCGTCCAGGCGGGCAACTACTATCTTTATGGATTTTAGGAAGTAAGTATAGAGTCTGTATAGTAGGTTCTGTAATAATGAGTGCAGTAGCAAGTTCTTTTTTGATCACACCATCAGCAACAGCTCTATCAATCATACAGTGCAGTTGAGATGTGTAGGTCGATAAGGGGTTAAAAGACAGTTTTTTATAGCAAGTTTTATCATGTAATTGACGAAAGGCTTCCCTTTCGTACATGTCTTTAGGCCAGATCACAATATAACCCCCCTTATCGGCCGGTTAAGGCACAACATCCGGGAGTGCTTGTAGCACTTTCAGACGTTCGCGTTCGACATCGGTTAGATTATTATTGCATACAAATTTGGGTATTTTTAGAAAATTGTCTGTGACAATTTTAACGAATAAATCAACTTTAGCACAAGTGGATAGAGTGGGGAATTTCTTGGAGCGTGATCGAATCGATGGGGGTATCTTACCGTCAATAGAAGTACGGTGTTCAACAGATAATTCCTCTAAAATTCTTAATGCGGATTGTTCCTCTTCTGTCGGAAATTAAACATGAGCATTACAATCATGAAAATATTTTTTAAATAATAAAGATCGTACAAAGATATGTAAATCTTTAATAGCCAAAAACATATCAAATCTGGAAGATGGAGAGAAAGAAAGACCTTTACTCAAAAGTGTAAGGTCAGTTGTTGAGAAGTTGCGATCACTAAGATTGATTACCTTATTGTCGTTTTTATTATTAGACACGGGTGATCTACGATCATTTCTCCTGTATGGATGATAATCCCGTTCCCGTGTCCTTCTAAAGTGAGCCCCCGACCTGGTTGTCATAGAGTTAGAAGCTGTGTCTGATAATTCACTCAGAGATGAGGCTGAAGTAACTGAAGGTGTACGTCTAGAACGAGTGGATAGAGATGCAGATTTCTTCCAAAAAAATACATTATTAGTCTGATAATCCCTGGTATCACGATTAAATTTAGACATTTGGGTTTCATTAATTTTTTGACAAGTGTCTAAAGTTTTTTCAAGTTGTATTTCAAAATTTTTAAAAATATCAGATGGACAATTCGCCTTTAGCTCCGCCAGTGTAGAGTCAATAGATGCATCAAGAGTCAAAATAGATTTGGAATTTAAATCAATAAGTAGCTGCAAGTTAAATGAACAATTGCTGCATGTTTCCTCCCACAACGAGACAAATGACTCGTCCTCCACAGGAAAAGCTGGGATAATTTTAATACGAAGTCCCCTAGGGATCAGCTTACGACCCTTGTATTTTTCCAAGAAGGCACAGTTCCACCAGATTTTAGTCCTCTTTATCAAGAGGGTTTTGATACTGGAAAACTGATTGTCCCAACCAGAGCTACCAGATGGCTGTGAGTCACTAGCGTTCACACCGAATACTTGTTCAATTTGATTAAGCCAGGACCTTTCCTTGGCTTTATAGTCCATAGCGTTGGAAAAAATACAGACATGTGCAAAACACAGTAACAATAGTGAAAGAGAACTTCAACAGGGATATGGGTATCATTGTATTATAGAGTAATATAAGAATAGAAAATCAGAAAAAAAATTCATTTTGATACCAAAAAGTAAGGACAAATAATGGACAAGTCGCCAACAACACCAAATAGAAACACTACACAAACATATGCGACCAAAGAGTCCAAAATATGATGAAAAAAATGAAAATATTTATTTATAGCAAATAAGAACATGTAAACAATGTGAGACATGCTAAAGTGCTTATGTCTGTGCAGCACAAAAAACATGGGACATGGAAATGCTGCTCAATTATGTAGTCAGATGATATCAATAAGTAGTACTGACATACTTATCAAAAAATAGGACACATAGTATTCCCTCAGATATACATACCACTCATATTGATAGTGCCAGGCCATT
>VIAB01010882.1:43188-58461 GCA_009801035.1 Oophaga pumilio | reverse complement strand
TTCTCGCATCACACTCGCAAGTGTGACCCCGGCCTTAGTGACATACTCTTACACGGACATCTGTTTTTTATCTCTTAAGTGAGAAAAACAGAATTTTTTTTATCAGTGATCTGTATCAGATTTTCATCAGTGTTTGATCAGTGTGTCTTTTTTTACCATGTGTAATTTTCTCTCCAACCTCAAAAATGTAAAAAAAATAAAACCCTGCACAGATTATCCTACTGTTACAGTGTTAAAGGGAATCTTTCACCCACTTGGACATATGAAACCTATTAACATGGGCAGACAGGTTATAGAATGATTAAAACAGTCATACTTATATGTCCATATCTGCGGTCTTGTTGTGGAGAAACACTCCTTTATTCGTTTATTGTAATGAGTTCTTCCAGGCTCTGAGGCGTGCTGTGTCTGGAAGAAAACTCTGCCTCTGGCTGGTGCTGGCTAATTACTGCTACTTTCACTCCAGTGACCTTGTGCGCTGTGATAAGGTGCTCTCCCAACTTACTGAGACTCGCCAGCACCTGTGCAGAAGAAAGAAGAAGCCAATGACCATAGAAGGGCGGAAACGTCAAGTGTAATCGCGCTGTAGCAGGGTGCAGGTGCGGGATTCCTGGGCCACCACCACACGTCACAAGGCACTGTGGTGCTGAATGGAGGGGGCATGTGCATGTACTGTATGTGAAAAATGGATGACTGAATGAGTTCTAATAAATTAAAGCTCATTTTATGGCAACTAAACCAGCTTTTGATTCATGCTTTTAGTGAACAACGGATTAATATTTATGTCATGGTTCCCTGAATCTCAAGGGTTCCACCTTTTTTAGTCACTGTCGCTGCTTTCTGACTCACTAGGGCCAAAGGTGTATAATATGGACATATGCTGTCTAAGTAAAAATCAGACAGCACAGTGACCAATTTAACTCAGTACGGCTTTTTAGATAACAGTTTTTTTCTAATGGAATAAGTGTCCGTGTAACAGAAATTTCAGCAGGCACTATTCTCTTCCAAGAAAAAAACAATTGGTGTGCATCTACTTTTATGGATACATTTCCAATATTAACCTAGAAAACTGCATTTCACCATGCTACTTGTGAATATAAATGTATGAAAATGGATCACACACAGATATCACACGAATCCCACCTGGACGTAAAAAAATGAACACACAGATGGCTCATAGATGATGATTGAATGAAAATCGAATGAAAATCTGATGAAACTCATATGAAAACTGTGCGACTTTTCTGTAGGAAACTGGGCTGATTTTTCATATTTTCTCACCTGTTCCTGGCCATAGTATTGGTAGGACACAGAAGAAAGGAACCAAATAATGTTACTCTATATACCTTGTCATAAATCACATTTTTTTTAAATTAAAGCTAATGCAGGCTTGCTGTAAAATTTTCTTATAATAACATTAGAAGCCTAAGGTTGGTTGCACATTTGGACCTTTGATACTTCTCGTGATTTCATTTAGATGTGTTTAAGATGAGCTGTGGCCATCGCAATTCCCGGGCTGCTAATAATCGTAGCTAGCGTTCTTCTAGTACAACATGAGCCTTTCCTAAATACAATGTTACATTAAATCTGTAAGATGACATCTTTTCTTGATCTATCACAGGTTTATATCTATGTAGATGCTGTCATTAACCACATGTGTGGAGCAGGAGTGGGAAAAGGGAATTCTTCCACGTGTGGCAGTCCATATAATACGGATGAGAGAAGCTTCCCTGGTGTGCCATACTCGCGTCATGACTTTAATGAAAATAAGTGTAAAACTGGAAGCGGCAACGTTGAGAACTATGGAGATGCAGATCAGGTACAATAACGATAACCTGGAACCATTAAAGTGTAAAGTAAACTTTTTAAACTAGACTAAACTAAAACATTCAATCAAGTAATGTAAGACTATACTATTGGACAGAAAATTGACCCACTCAATACAACCTTATTGTTTTTATTCTCAACATCAGATGAGGATGCTCTGAGTTTCACAGATTTCATTCTTGGATCTTTTACTATCACGGATGTGTGAATGGATCTAAGAGACTTCACGAGTCCGAGTGCTGTGCAATAAGAATTGGGCAGCACCTGGATATTTCATAAGGAAGTGTGAATCCACCTTAATAATTTTACCCACTCCTTTCTGTACACAGGTCAGAGATTGTCGTCTTATGAGCCTTCTGGATTTGGCATTAGAAAATGAATCTGTCCGTTCTAGTATTGCAGACTATTTGAACATGCTCATTGATATCGGTGTGGCTGGCTTTAGACTTGATGCTGTTAAACACATGTGGCCAGGGGATATTCAAGCCATCATCAGTAGACTAAACAACTTGAACACTCAGTGGTTTCTCAATGGGACTCGTCCATTTATTTTCCAGGAGGTAAAAATTGTTCTTGCAACCAAATCTTTTAGCAAAGTATTACGTGATTGGTGCGGTATCTAATAATCACAATGTTTCAATAATATAAATCAAGATTTTAAAAACACTTTATTCAATTGTATGCGTTTGTGCAAAATGTAAATACGTCCTTGAGATGCCACTGTCATCTGTAGCTGCTACTGATCTCTAATATTGACGCTCTCCTTTTCCAATCTTTTGTGCTATATTGCATAGTGGTATACATAGAGTCTTCCCACACTTGGTTCCAGGCTTGCTTGGTCTTCACTGGAGACTTCAAAAGGGGATTTAGGTCCAAATACCAAAGCTGGAGTGTAGAGAATAAAATTACAGAGGACCTCATATATTATATTTAGATAGGGCATAATGCAGGCTAAACATTTAGACAAATGCTCCTCACCTTTAGAGCGAAAAACATAGATTTTGATAAATTCTTTGATATCTAGACCTAACTCCACTTTGGATGTCACCATTAAGGACTGAATAGTGTCCGGGCTTCCTACAAACCTCAACAGCTTTGAAATCCATGTTACTCTGGTGATCAGGGATTCACATACATGGCTGAGTTATTATAGCGCCTCACTAGAAGGTCTTGTCATGCTGTGGTTTGTGGGAACCACGGACACTGGTTTTTCGTGTAGATTTTCCTGGTCCTTGGATAAGGTAGTGGCAAATGCACAGCACAACGCTGAAAGGTGACCAGTATTCATGGTGTCAATAGATATTTTAGTCTTGAGGTAATACACCAGAAAGCACTGCTTTGCACTCGGTTTTGTTCCATAGAGAATGATTGGATTTGCGGCTGAGCATCCGAACTGCTGCTTCATTTTGTAACAAGGATAGAAATTTCCCATACTGCAGATTGGTATGGGTCCCAATAGTCGGACTCCCACTGATCCATAAGCGATCACTGGAAAACTTATTTAAATTCTGTTTGATACTATTAATCATGTTACATTACTCTTCTTTTTCATACAGATAATCATGACTAATTGACTATGATACTATGATTTATCATCATGATTTTTCTTCTACTCATCTTCACATTATTTTTAACAGTTGTGTTGGGATACGATTCTGTGGCATTTACTAATATACTAATTTTACAGGTTTTCCTCCTGCGCTTGACAGCACAGCCTTCCTTGCAAACTGCAAAGCTCTCCCCTTCTTGTAGAGGAGCATGAGGCCAGATCAATCTTTCTCCAATTGATACACAGATTTCCCACGTGAAGTGTTTTTCAAGTGGACCTGGCTGATGGACAGATCTGTTCATATACTGCAACATTTTAAGAATGAGAGAACTGTGCAGAAAGGGCAATGGAGGTGAAGCTATAATACTTATAATTTAGTCAATGCCATAAAATCATGTCTCCAACACATTTGTTAAAATAAAGTGGCACAACTCATAGATTTTTCTTTTACACGAATTCTGAGTTTTGCAAACATCAATTTTAAAATTGAAAATTTCTGAATACTAGAAAGTGTCTGGTGTATATTTTATGTGTAGATTGAGACTGGGCTGCAAAGTAGATCGTGATTCATGTTATGTTTGCCTTTAGGTGATTGATCTAGGTGGAGAAGTAATTTCGGCCAAAGAGTATCTTAGCATTGGTCGAGTAACGGAATTTAAATATGGAACCAAACTTGGAAAAGTCATCCGCAGGTGGGAAGGAGAAAAAATGGCATATCTCAAGTAAGTTTAAAAGGAATAGTAATGGATAGCCTTAACATACAGTTTAAGACTGCATTTGCCACTGTATTATCTTTCAGAAATTGGGGAGAAGGCTGGGATTTTATGCCAACTGATAGGGCCTTAGTATTTGTTGACAACCACGATAACCAAAGAGGCCATGGTGCTGGAGGAGCCTCTATTCTCACCTACTTTGATGCTCGGTAAGGAAAAATCTCTTTCATAACATTTTAGAAGATTTACACAGGTCTTTTTTAATACCCTTAACATTAATAATCTTTACAGTTTGTACAAAATGGCAGTGGGCTTCATGTTGGCACATCCATATGGATTTACCCGTGTCATGTCGAGTTTTAGTTGGCCTAGGAACTATGTAAATGGAAAGGTAAGATATAAATTTAAAGAAGAAGAAAGATTCTGTTGATTGTGATTTTCCACAGGTGTTGGTAACTACTAGGCCACGTTCATGTTTTCAGTATTTGGTCAGTATTTTACATCAGTACTTGTAAGCAAAAATCAGGAGTGGAACAATCAACAGAAAAGTATAATACAAACACGTCACCACTTCTATATTTTTCACCCACTCCTGATTTTGGCTTATAAATACTGATGTAAAGTACAGATCAAATAATGAACGTGTGAACATGGCATTGACATGAGAATTGTACTCAACATTTCTGGGCTGTGGCCTATAGCCATTTTAATCTAGAATACCTTCTCTATATTTGTCCTCTGTTCAATATACAGTACTATACATTTATTTCTTTTTTTGCTGTGCATACAGCATGATGTAAATCTCCAATCTGCAAACTGACCCTGAATGCCTTTATTGCTCTTTGTAAGACCTAAGCTATGTTCATACAGGCTACCAATGTAAAATATATATTATATTCTTAGATCTTATAATGCACATAATTTCTACTGCCAATGTCAATTGGTGTCCATACGTGAGTTCTTAAAGCCAATTGTGAAGGAAATACTGTAATCAGTAGGGGAAAAGTATAACAGCAATAGAGTTACATTTAGTTGACCAAAGGGGGGACCTGGATATACCAGTATTGGAAGCACAAAGGGTCGTTTGCAGAAGGTGTAAAACAAGGCTGCTCAGCTCCTGGACCCTAAGCTTCAAATGGAAACAAATAGTTTGTGATTAGGCAGAATATTTCCTATTGACTGTTTAAAAAGGAGTGGGCGAGACACAGGATATTTGAAATGCAAGGCCATAAATTATCCCATAATTCAGTCAAAAACAGCAACCTTTAAATGGGCCTATCCAGGTCATCCTGGAATTGTGAGCCTAAGATAATGACTATGAATAGCTGGGTGGCACAAAAGACAGTTGTTCACATGTGTGGGCTGCCGATGCTGCTTGTGGTCCATAATTCATTTTCTCCTTCCCCAAAGGAAACAGAAGGAGAATAGGTATTTCTGTTATTTCTCCCTTTTTATTTATAACTGTTTTGAATATTTGTGTGTCATTTTATTTTTATCTTTTTACATCTTTAATTGTAAGCACTGTGTATTTTTATATTAAAGGGGATATCGGGGACTTTAAAAAAAAGTAATGCAGTTGCTAACAGAGACAACTACCTCCCTGTTGTTCATGGCGTTGGTCATTGACCGCACTGTCAGAAATTCAGCTTCTCACTGTCAACAGAAAAGTGGTTTCTCTTCCTGTTGACAGGGCGGGACTAATGGTGTCATGCTGATTGACAGCAGTATATCTGTTGCCTAATTGGGAGAAGTCAGCTGTCAAACAATATGATGCTAGTAGTCCCGCCTTGTCAACAGGAAGAGAAACTGCTGCTCTGTTGACACTGCTTTTTTTTAAAGTCCCAGATGTTCCCTTTAAAGCTTAAAATTTTTAATAAGATTGAGCGTTGTATGCTCTAAAGAATCCATAGACTTTCAGAGAATGTGTGACCTTTTTGATTGTCTGACAGCAAGATATTTCGGGGACTCATCACCTCATGTGTTTAATGAGTGGTATCAGCATGTTAAGTAACCGGAGAGTGTGGACTGCATTGGTGTGTGATTTATGCTCACTTTATATACTAGAGCAGAGGTTGAGTGCTAGATTGAGTGAGATGAGATAAATTAACTCTTGCAGTTGCACCCCACGTCTCATGGTTTGAAGTACATGTTGACACCAATTATAAACAAAACCTGTGGTTGGTGGACGTAAGTCTTTTTTTTAACCATAATATCCTAAATCTAAATCCATATTACAAAATATACAGTTGGGAAAATAAGCAAAATTTTGCAAGTTTTCTCACTTACAAACAAAGGAGCGGTCTGTAATTTTCATCGTAGGTACACTTCAACTGTGAGAGACAGAATCTAAAAAAATTCAGAAAATCGCATTGTATTGATTTTTTTATAATTAATTTCCATTTTTTGCATCAAATAAGTATTTGATACAATGGAAAACAGAGCTTAATATTTGGTAAAGAAACATTTGTTTGCAATTACAGAGGTCAGACGTTTCCTGTAGTTCTTGATCAAGTTTGCACACACTGTAGCAGCGATTTTGGCCCACTCCTCCATACAGATCTTCTCAGATCTTTCAGGTTTCGGGGCTGTCACTGGGCAACAATGAGTTTCACTTCCCTACAAAGATTTTCTATTGGTTTCAAGTCTGGAGACTAGCTAGACCACCCCAAGACCTTGAAATGCTTCTTACGGAGCCACTTCTTAGTTGCTCTGGCTGTGTGTCTGGTCATTGTCATGCTGGAAGACGCAGCCACGACCCATCTTCAATGAGGCAAGCAGGTTGCTAGCCAAAATCTAACGATTCATTACCCTATCATCCTCCCTTCAATACGATGTAGTCATCCTTTCCCCTTTGAACAAAAGAACCCACCAAAGTAAGATTTTTCCTCCTCCACCATGCTTCACAGTTGGGACAGGGTTCTTGGGATTGTACTCATCCTTCTTCTTCCTCCAAACACGGCAAGTGGAGTTGATACCATAAAAGTTACTTGTCTCCTTACATGTCTTACATGTCTCTTTTGGATCATACAGCTGGTCTTTGGTGAACTTCAAACAGGCCATGGACATGTGCTGGCATGAGCAAGGGGACCTTACATGCTCTGCAACATTTTATTCCATGACGGCGCAGTGTGTTACTAAAGGTAATGTTTGAGACTGTGTTCCCAGCTCTCTTCAGGTCATTGAGCAGGTCCTCCTGGGTAGATGTTGGCTGATTCCTGACCCTTCTCAGAATTATCCACAAGGCGAGATCATGCATAGAGTCCCAGACCAAGGAAGATTTACAGTTATCTTATATTTTTCCATTGTCTAATATTTGCACCAACAGTTGTTGCCTTCTCATCAAGCTGTTTGCTTATTGTCCTGTAGCCCATCCCAGCCTTGTGCAGGTCTACAATTATGTCCTTGGTGTACTTAGATAGGTATTTGGTCTTGAACATGGTGGGGAGGTTGGAGTGTGATTGGTCAATTGTGTGGACAGTTGTCTTTTATACAGGCAACAAATTCAAACAGATGCATTTACTACAGGTAATGAGTGCAGAGTAGGAGGGCTTTTTAAAGAAAAACTAACAGGTCTGTGAGAGCCAGAATTATTGCTGGTTGGTAGGTGATCAAATACTTATCTCATGCAATAAAATGCAAATTATTATGTAAAAATCATACAATGTGATTTTCTGGATTTTTTTTTAAGATTCTGTCTCTCATAGTTGAAGTGTACCTACAATAAAAATTAAGACCTCTCCATTCTTTGTAGGTGGGAAAACTTGCATAATTGGCAGTGTATCAAATACTTATTTTCTCCTTTGTAACTGTGTGAGACAATTGCTGTCTACATTGGTGATGCAATGTCAAAAGTGAGAAACTTATGCTTAAGGGTCAGAAACCATGTTTAATGGCGACAATGTACTTTAAAATAAATTAAAATAAAAAAGCAGTTTTAATATTCAAATTTATAAAACAATACATTCAGCATTGAGTTATTTCATTATATATATTTATATTATGATTCCAGGATATCAATGACTGGTTTGGACCTCCAAGCTACAATAATGGCTCCATTAAGGCTGTCACTATCAATGAAGACACCACTTGTGGAAATGGCTGGGTGTGTGAGCACAGATGGAGACAGATAAAGTAAGTTACAATTTGCAACCATTGTGATAGAACATTTGTTTTCAGTTCTCATCATTATTAGATTAGTGGAGGATTGTCTCAGGGCACCCCCTGCAATTAGCGCCTTCAAGTAGACGTGACACTCTTGCAAATGCCTTGTCCCCTTCATCCGTACTGTTAGTATCTTTAATTGCTGCTTTTCTTAATGTTACAGCTTTTGCCTAGTTCAAGTCAAATGGACTGATCTGCCATATGCTATTAAAAAAAGGTATGGTGTACGGAGCTGTGTAGTCAGCCCTTACAGCAGTTGATAGGCAGGGGTATCTAGAGATGAACCCCAACTGATCTAATATTGATGACCTCTCCTAGGTGGTTAGCAAAAGTGGTAGTGTGCCATGTGACTAACTACCGCACAGCAATACTACATACATTTTACTGTGATTATTAGTTTTGCAGTGCTTAGGTTCCGATTCATCAAAGTGCTTATGATAGTTGGTGTAAAAAGGTTTGGAAAGTCACATCATTTTGCTCACCAGTTTTGGATAAATTAGCAAAAATTGACAGAGCTGGGAAGGAGCAGGGGCAGGACAGGGTGTTGCAATAACCACCCATCAAATTCATCAATAGCAGCAGTGCTTCATCTGCCAAAAATGTTACTTCAGTGCTTGACTGGAGTAACATTCCTGATGAGATGCACGGAGGCACACGCCACTGATGAGTTGTGCGAAATTAAGTGGCGTGCGCCTCTTAGAGAACTTGGTATTTCTTATGCCTGCATGCCCTTCATTAAGACAAACCAACGAAACACCAGTCTTAATGAATTGGGCCATTGTTTTCATCTTTTTTTTCACTTTGTGGTCAGCAACCCCATCATGAAATTGCGGCATAAACGTCCACTGTGCTACATGGTAATTGGCTGCGTGCTGCACTTTTGCTTTGCTTTTACTCAATTTATTGTAAAATGTGCAAGTAAACATCTATATCTCTATGTTCATTTCAAATAGCTAAAAGAATAGTTTATAATCACATCATTTGTCACTCATTTTTATTATTTTGTAGGAATATGGTCATCTTCAGGAATGTAGCTAATGGTCAAGCTCTCACCAATTGGTGGGACAATGGAGAAAATCAGATCGCTTTCGGGCGTGGAAACATTGGTTTTATTGTTTTTAACAATGATAACTGGTGAGTGAAATTAGTTAAGCAGATTTAGATCTATCTTTTGTATACCATGCTCTTTCACTAGAGAATGGCTTTAATGGGAACCTGTCATCCTCCCTCCCACCTGGACTGTCCCCAACCACTACTATAGGAAATGCATGCCGATATTTGTATTAAGATCTGGTCTGTTTTGTGAATTGTCAATGTCTCTATCTTTTAAAAATGGATTGTAATCTGCTGCCTTGACATATACTAATGAGGCAGGGCTAGTCAAGTAAGATATTTGTTCCCCAAACTAATCCTGCTTCGGCTTTTATAGTTATGCTCAAGGAGGCCACATCTTGTTCCTGTCTTGATAGGACTGCTGAAAATCTAGTGCATGTCCTACTGAGGACCAACACTGATGGAGATTTTATGTAGGCTGTTAATCCTGACCAGAGGAATGTAATTAGGGGATCTGAGGCAGGACTAGCCCAGGGGATGAGACATTTTGTCAGGACTAGTCCTGCCTAATTACCATATGCTAAAAAAATAACAGTTTAAAAGGTCACATACATTATAATAAATTGAGTAAATTCTTTCAGGAACATGGATGCCACCCTGAACACTGGACTTCCTGCTGGCACCTATTGTGATGTCATCTCTGGTGAGAAGAAATTTGCCCGATGTACTGGAAAACAGATCACAGTGAGCAGCACTGGCAAAGCAACTTTCAAAATCAGCCATTTAGATGAAGACCCATTTGTTGCCATTCATATTAATGCTAAACTGTAAAACTCAGCTATTTCTAAATACCAAATAAACTAATGTGCTTAATACTTTTAGCAGCTTTTTCTCTGCAGTAAAATACTGAATAGGAAGACAATCGATATAAGATTTACTTTAGTTTTAGGAGGAGCAAAGAATTCTTATATTTAGTTCCAATACATGCAAACTTGTAATATTGCTCTAGTATGAGCAAGAATCTAAGTACAGTTATATTTCTGCTTGATAAATAATTTAGCGAAGTAGACATAAAACATCAAAGAGCTCCACAGCTCTTTTATTTTTCTGAATGTGTGAGGTCCTAGTGGCTTGATCACACATGATGGTCTAACTTGAAATGTTGCTTTCAGATAGATAGATAGATAGATAGATAGATAGATAGATAGATAGATAGATAGATAGATAGATAGATAGATAGATAGATAGATAGAGTGGGGGGAAATAAGTAATTGATCCCTTGCTGATTTTGTGAGCTTGCCCACTGACAAAGAAATGAACAGTCTATAATTTTAAGGGTAGGTTAATTTTAACATTGAGAGATAGAATATCAAAAATAAAATCCAAAAAATCACATTGTATAAATTATATAAATTTATTTTCATTTTGCAGTGAGAAAAAAGTATTTGATCCCATACCACCCATTAAGAGTACTGGTTCCTACAGACCAGTTAGATGCTCCTAATCAACTTGTTTACCTGCATTAAAGACAGCTGTTTTACATAGTCACCTTTATAAAAAACTTCTGTCCTCAGACTCAATTAATCAGTCAGACTCTAATCTCTACAACATGGGCAAGACCAAAGAGCTTTCTAAGGATGTCAAGGACAAGATCATAGACCTGCACAAAGCTGGAATGGGCTACAAAATCATACTTAAGATGTTGGGTGAGGAGACAACTGTTGGTGCAATAGTAAGAAAATGGAAGAAATACAAAATGACTGTAAATCGATCTGGGGCACCATGGAAAATCTCGCTTGTGGGGTATCCTTGATCATAATGAAGTTGAGAGATCAGCCTAAAACTACATGGGGGGGAATTCGTTAATGATCTCAAGGCAACTGAGACAACAGTCACCAAGAAAACTATTGCTAACACATTATGCCGTAAAGGTTTAAAATCCTGAAGTGCCCACAAGGTCCCCCTGCTCAAGAAGGTACATATGCAGGCCTATCTAAAAGTTTGCCAATGAACACCTGGATGATTCTGTGAGTGATTGGGAGAAGGTGCTGTGGTCATATGAGACAAAAATTAAGGTCTTTGGCGTTAACTCGCCATTTTTGGAGGAAGAGAAATGTCTATGACCCAAAGAACACCATCCCCACTGTCAAACATGGAGGTGGAAACATGTTTTGGGGGTGTTTCTCTGCTAAGGGCACAGGACTACTTCACCGCATCAATGGGAGAATGGATGGAGCCATGTACCGTAAAATCCTGAGTGACAACCTCCTTCAATCCGCCATTAAAAAGTGGTAGTGGCTGGTTCTTCCAGCAAGACCATGACCCAAAACATACAGCCAAGGCAACAAAGGAATGGCTCAAAACGAAGCACATTAAGGTCATGGAGTGGCCTAGCCAGTCTCCAGACCTTAGTCCCCTAGAAAACTTATGGAGGGACTTGAAGCTCCGAGTTGCCAAGCGACAGCTTCAAAATCTTAATGATTTAGAGATGATCTGCAAAGAGGTGTGGACCAAAATTCCTCCTGACATGTGAGCAAACCTCATCATAAACTGCAAAAAACATCTGACTGCTGTGCTTGCCAACAAGGGTTTTGCCACCAAGCATTAAGTCTTGTTTTCCAGAGGGATCAAATACTTATTTCTCACTGCAAAATGCAAATACATTTATATAATTTATACAATGTGATTTTCTGGATTTTATTTTTGATATTCTATCTCTCAATGTTAAAATTAACCTACCCTTAGAATTATAGACTGTTCATGTCTTTGTCAGTGGGCAAACTTAAATAATCAGCAAGGGACCAAATACTTATTTCCCCCACTGTAGATAGACAGAAATTGCTTAATAGAGTTTGTATACGAAAGCACTTTTTCAAGTTATTGTTTATTAAAATTAGCAATTTGAGATTGACTACCAGGGCCGTGTTATTTGTAAGCACTGCACTGAAGCATTCCAGGACAAGGAGGTAACAATGCACTCTAGTAATCCTTTCCAGATTCAAAACAGTGCTTGCAAGCTCAACAGAAAAAAGCATGTAGGCACTACACATGCTTCAGTGATTTTGAATTTTGATTTATCTGATCTGTAACTTAACCCTTTCATGACCAATGATGCATATTTACGTCACTGGCTGTGTCCCTGCCTCTGATCCGGGTTCCGTCGCTAAGCCCGCATCTTTCTCCACATTGAATGGATGATTCAGTCCTATAACAGCTGCTGGTGGATCCAAGATCCACCCGCTACTATTACCAAGGTAAATGTCGCTATCAACCTCTGACAAAGGCATTTAACACTCGCAGGGCGAAAGAGCATTACGAGTCTCAACCATCGGTGCCCCTGTCACGTGATCAACATCAGCTGCTGACTCAGTTGAGAAGTGGTTAATTTGCTTGACTGCTTTCTTCTTTGGATGTGGTATATGTTTATCAAGTTGCCTAACCTGAATAGAACCCTGATTTTCTATTACACATGTGTTCTCTGCAACCCTGCCTGTGGGTGGTTTGAGATTGGATGGCTGAGAGTGCCTCTATTTCCTTCCCTTTGTGTTCCACTTGGTACCCTCTCAATTGTGGCCCCAGTTTGAACAAACAAAAAAAGAAACGGAGCACAATTCCATTATCCCTAGCTGAAGTATTCAGGCGTGGTTGCCTGCTTTGAGCGATAATTTTTTCAAGGTAAACACTTTGGGCCCCCGTGACCCTAAGGCAACAGCATTGTTGAGGTGTTCCAAGCCAAAGTGGCTGAGACTGGCGGTAGCAAGCCTCCCGGCAGACTGCCATCTGTATCCTGAATCAAACTATTTGTTTTTTATCTGTGGCTGCTCTACTGTGCGGTACTGCAGATAAAACTTTGGCTTTGCGGGTGAAATTTGTAAGTTGTTAGTTTAGGCGTACTGTGCCTCATGCTCTGTGGGTGAAATTTTTAACTGGACTCACAGTAGCAAGCTTCAGTCTCTGTGAGATCACTGTAAAAATGTTATTCATTTACTTCCTATTTTACCTTGATTGCGATGGTGACAAAACCTCTTTAAGTAATTTTCCTATCCACAATTGTTTGCAGGGCAATTGTTCTGCTCTTACCCTCTTTTAGCTTCCTTTTGCTGCCCTTAGCCCTGACTATAAAATTTTACAGTCATTTTATAGTACTGAAATTTGGGTCCCCATCGACTTCTATTGGGTTCTGGTCCAGGGTCAAGTTTGGGGTCAAGTTCAGCCCCGAACCGAACTTTTTACTTTATGTTCGCCAAACATCCACAGGTTAGCTCATCACTAGAGAACACTATTGTAATAAAAATAAATCCCACAATATGATTCAAGATCATAACACATACTTGAAAGATGCATTCTCTCAGTTGGTTAAAGTTTTTCGTAAAGGTATGCCAGACTCCAAATTTGATATTATGTCGTCCAAAAAGTAGAGTATTTTAATTTTTGCACTTTCATTTTTATTTCTCCCCAGCTACCAGGAGCCATAATTTGTTTTATTTATCTTTCAACAAAGCCATATTTTTTTTTGAGAATTGTACTTTTGATTGACACTATTCATTTTACTATATAATGTGCTCAGAAATGGGAAAAAAATCCAAATGAGGTTGAATGTTTAAAAAATAAACGCAATTCTGCCCTAATTGTTTTTTGTTTACACAGTTAATTGTGCTGTAAAAATGACCTGACATGTTTTTCCATATGAGTATAATTTCAGTGATACCAAATGTGCATAATTTTGCTATTGTTGTACCTTTAAAAAATAATTTTGAACTTTGTAAAATAAAAAATAATTTAGTTTGTCTCAACATTTATCAAGATCTATTAGTTTTTAATTGTGTGCAAACTGTAAAGCGCTGCGGAATATGTTAGCGCTATATAAAAATAAAGATTATTATTATTATTACTTTTCAGTCAATGGAGCTGTATGAGACGATGTTTTTGGGCAAGTGGTAGATTTCATCGGTACGAATTTGATCGCTTTATATTGCATTTTTTTTGCTGGGTGGTGTGACCCACATATGTCAATTTTGGCATTTCAATTTTATCTTTCCATATGGCATTTTCTACAAAGGATAAACAATTTTATATTTTGATAGATCAGGGACTTGAACCTGCGATCAATATCTCGAACTTTATTTTTGCAGTACATCATTCTAATTACAGTTTCTCATGAAACCCAGACACAACAGTAGCTATGTCACCAAATTAGTTCTGTAACTTCCATTACTTTTTTTTCACAAAAAAATTGATGATTCTTCAGATCTAAAATTAGCAATAAACTTACCATGCCTAGGAATTTCTATTAAACATTTTAGGTCAGAGCGTTCATCCAAGCAGTCTCCATTTTCTCATTATCTGGATCAATCAGTGAGGCAGAATACTTTATCATATTCAGGGCTGACTTTGGAGATAAAGAGGGTGAGGCAAGACAAACTGGGCAATTGCCCAGACCACCTATCCCTATATGGCCCCCAGCCTTTAGAAGCCAGAAACTGTGCTTTTAACCCCTTTCTTACTGATGACGGGATAGTACATCATTGGTAAGGATCCCCTGCTTTGAGGTGGGCTCCGGCGGTGAGCCCACCTCAAAGCCACGACATGTCAGCTGTTATAAACAGCAGACATGTGCCCGCAATAGGCGGGAGCAGAATCGCCATTCACCCGCGCCTATTAACTAGTTAAAACCCGCTGTCAAAACTGACACCAGGCATTTAACTAGAGCTTCCGGCAGCCTGGCCGGAAGTGAGCGCATCGCCGATCCCCATCACGTGATCGCCTGGTGGTCGGCGGTCATAGCAATGCAGTAAATCTGCTACATATGGGCGATCTGCTCATCGCCCATATGTAGCAGAGGCGATCGAGTTGTGCATACTTCTAGCCTCCCATGGAGGCTATAGGAGCATGCTAAAAGTAAAAAAAAAAAAGTGTTTAAAAATTTAAAGAAAATAACAAAAATCTAAAAGTTCAAATCACCCCCCTTTC
>VIAB01010882.1:2896-16182 GCA_009801035.1 Oophaga pumilio | reverse complement strand
ACAATAAAAACATTGTTCACCTGCTTCTATTGTTGAGTGCCAAGCTTATTATATCATATTTAGGGTACAATACAGTTACAGGATGGCTTGGCAGTGTTAGTATGTTTTTTTCTTTGTACTTTTTATGTGACTTCTACAACTGATTGTCAGCTTTCTGTCTATCAGTGGTGTGGGTGGGGTTATACAGAGCTCAGCACTCAGATAAAATCTAGATCTGCAGCAGACAAAACAGTAATTTTATCAAAGCTGTAGCAAGCAGCCCAGTAAGTAATACATCCCTGGAATCCGAGTCTCAGCCTCTGCATCATGGTGCTCTGAGATGGAGTAGCAAAAATCTGGTGACAGATTCCCTGTAATATTCACCTTTACTTTGCAGTTTTCCAATGTATTGATAACCACATATCCAGATTATAAAATAATGCAGTTGTGAACCCTCTTCACAAAATGACTACATAAATCTCCATTAGATAAGGCGACAAAACAGGAGAAAAAATGGAGTTTTCATTTTCATTGCAAAAATATAAAAAGTTTATTTAAGCCACAATGAGGCGACAAAACATAAGACATAACATGACAATGATGTGTATAAAAAGACACGAAAACATATGGCAAGCAGAAAAACACCATAACACAATATAGCCAATTCAATAACAGGAGGAAAAAATCCCTAGATATAATGAACACTAGAAAACCTGGGGCACACCATAATCCCATAGCTGATTACCATAGTCAGAGTCAGGAGTGTGTTCAAAGGAAGGTATATCCAGACCCACCGCAATTACATAGCTTAAACACAATGAGAGGTTATATTGTGTCAAAGAGCGGGGTGTAAGGAAGAAAAAAAAAAGGGGAGTTAAACCTCACCAATTGCTGCCGGCCATATGGGAATCCCCCATGGGCCATATGGCCGGCAGCAATTGGTGAGGTTTAACTCCCCTTTTTTTTTTCTTCCTTACACCCCGCTCTTTGACACAATATAACCTCTCATTGTGTTTAAGCTATGTAATTGCGGTGGGTCTGGACATACCTTCCTTTGAACACACTCCTGACTCTTGACTATGGTAATCAGCTATGGGATTATGGTGTGCCCCAGGTTTTCTAGTGTTCATTATATCTAGGGATTTTTTCCTCCTGTTATTGAATTGGCTATATTGTGTTATGGTATTTTTCTGCTTGCCATATGTTTTCGTGTCTTTTTATACACATCATTGTCATGTTATGTCTTATGTTTTGTCGCCTCATTGTGGCTTAAATAAACTTTTTATATTTTTGCAATGAAAATGAAAACTCCATTTTTTCTCCTGTTTTGTAGTTTTCCAATGTAGTTGGGGCTTGCACAGGGCATCTGTGATTAAATAATGTTATGTGATGGCACTGTCTACAAATATTATCAAAGGGGTAACAGTTCTCTTTTTGGAGAGTGACATACCAGGCCTGGCATGCCAGTGTGATGAGGCTTATAGGCCATGCTATGCTCCTCTTCAAAAATAAATATATGCAAATTGTCTCTTCAAAATGAAAGAGAACTTAGTGCCACCTATTGGAAGTCGCAATCCTGCAAGTCAATATCAACCCTTTAACGAGCTTTACCATATGACTTAGAATAAAATCCAAACCAAAATCTCAATTTGCAGTCACATTGTTTCAGTGTGGTGCCCCTCGTCAGTGCAAAGCATGAGAGATGATTTGGCTGCATGACAGGCTCCTGATATTTAAGATTCTCGTTGCAGTAAGAATATTGAAATTTCTATCTTTATGGTATAGGTCATTGATCTTGGAGGTGAGGCCATTTCCTCCAGTGAGTACTTTGGAATTGGAAGAGTAACAGAATTTAAGTATGGTGCCAAACTTGGAAAAGTTATCCGCAAGTGGGATGGTGAGAAGATGGCTTATCTGAGGTAAGTTGGAACATTGATTAGCAGATTTGCACTGTAAGTAATAATTTAATAATCCACTACAGAGTATCAGTCAGATCTTGTGGCATGTTTGTTATATTCTTCATGAAATACAAATATGGAACAGCTTTTTCTTTTAATGCTATGATGTGACTCGCTATTTAATCCTCCAAGAAATAATAAATTGACAACTGGGCACTACCAGTTGGTGGTGTGTCCTTTTGCAATCTAACACTATCCAATCAGTGCTAGCAGCATACGACTGTGTAGAGACACTTCTTAAAAGCAATGGCAAAACCTAGTTTTCAATTTATTAATAAATTTACAGTGATCGTACAATGAACGAAACAGACACAATGGGTGTACATAAGAATCATAATCCCTATGAGGAAAGGGCAGCTCCATAGATAAATAAAACCAAAACGGAGCACACAGAGCTTTGTCACAGCCCCCCAAGGAAGTCTAATGCGAAACGTGCGTCGGGGCGATGGACGTACAACTGGGTCATTTCCCACATGGGTATACAACGCATTGCACTTTATTATGCTTGAGGACAATTTATCAAGTTTTCTAGTTCATTCATGTAGCCAGTTTCTTTGACTTTATACTTGGGCAAGTATATGACAACATTGTTTCTGTACTTGGGTGCCATCTTGTAGCCGCATCACATTACTGTACATCTGTATACATTTTCTCTCAAGATCAGGACTTATCGTTATACATACTAAGCACTCTTACTTTGATATATGATGATTGTTCATTGTCCTTATGAGCTTGTTTGTTATACCTATCATTACCCACCATCAATCCATTACAGTTGTTTGTATAATAGTTTTACTGTTTGCCATCAATTTTTATACATTTTTAAATAAAGTTCAAATTTTTATTATTACTACCATGACTGTTAATTCAGTGTTACTCTTTTTTGGAACATGTTGCTCCATTTTTATGTAGGTTCTAGTGATAGTACAATGTAGCATTTTGTCATAGGTGCACCAGCATTGTCATTTTATGGAAACATAAGTATTTATAGAAACAGACATGTCTGAAGAGGGGACAGGTTCTCTTTCAAAATAAAAAATAATGCAAAGCAGCAACAAATATACATAAAAAATAAATATATTTTCCTCTCAAGTAAACTGTTGAGGCATAATTTTATGCATTAAATATCAAATGCAGAAAAGTTATAATTTAATGTATTATTATTTCCAATTTTTCTAGGAACTGGGGAGAAGGATGGGGTTTCATGCCGTCCGACAGAGCGCTGGTATTTGTAGACAACCACGATAATCAGAGAGGACACGGTGCAGGAGGAGCCTCAATTCTTACCTTCTTTGATTCTCGGTAATGTTACTTAACCCCTTCACCAGCTTGGAATCTTTCAGTTTTGCACTTTTCTTTTTTATTCCTCGTCTTCCCAGAGTCAGAATTTTTTTTATTTGTCCATCTTTATGGCCATGTGAGGGCTTGCTTTTTGAAGAGTTGTATTTTTTAACAACACCATTAATTTTACTGTGTAATGTACTGGAAAAGGGGAAAAAATCCAAGTGCAGTGAAATTGCAAAAAAGTGCAATTCTACGGTTGTTGTTTTTTTTAGCATTTTCACTAAATGTTAAAACTGCCCTGCCATTTTGATTCTCCATGTCATTATGAGATCGTAGATACCAAATATGTATAGTTTTTTTTTTATGTAACTGGTAAAAAAAAAATCGAAAGTTTGTAAAAGAGAATAAAAATTGTGCATTTTTCCAATCTGGGACTGGGTGAAGGCATATTTTTAGTGCAACAAGCTAATGTTTTTATTGCTATCATTTTGACCTGCATACGATGCTTTGGTCGCCTGTTCTTGCATTTTATTGCAATATTGCGGAGTCCAAAAAAAGCATAATTTTGGCATTTTGAGTTTTTTCTTGTTATGCTGTTTACTGATTAATTATCTTTACATTTTGATAGATCGGGCGTTTATGAACACAGGGATACCAAATGTGTATTTTTTATTTAGTGTTTTATTTTGAAAGGGACAAAAGGAGGCTGATTTCAACTTTATTATTTTATTTTTTTTAATTTTGAAAACTATTTTTTTTACTTTTTATTTGCTACAATAGTCTTCTGATCGCTTGTGCTACACATAGCAGGGATTGAAATGATCATCTGCTATGAACGCCGGTCACGGGGCAACACTCATAGCAGATCTGCAATGACAAGCAGGGGGCTTCAACAGACCCCCGATGTTATGCCAAGTCATCGGTGCCCTGTGATCATGTGACGGGACACCAATGAATGTGCTTTGTGTGCAATTTAAATGCCACTGTCAGTGAGAGACATCGGCATTTAACTAGTCAACAGCAGTGATGGATCGCAATTCCACCCGTTGCTGTTAGAGACCCAAGACAGCTGATCAGATCAGCTTTCGTGTGCCTGAAAATATGCAGCTTAGTGCTGGAGCCTGCATCAAAGGGAAGGAGGCGACCTATGACGTATAGATACGTCATAGGTCGTAAAGGGGTTAAAAATTAATTGAAATGAAAATAGAATTGACTATATTTTTATTATTTGTTAAATACTATCAATTCATTTTTGCCTAACACCTATGATTTCTTTCTTGCTATTCAGAATATACAAAATGGGAGTTGGCTTCATGTTGGCTCATCCCTATGGATTCACACGTATCATGTCGAGTTATAGGTGGACTAGAAACTGGGTCAATGGCAGGGTAAGATTACTTGCAGAACATGTAGGTCCAAGCTCAAATCAACTATGATAATAGCTCTTACTATATTTTATAGGATGAAAATGAATGGATTGGACCACCGAGCTACTCTGATGGCTCCACAAAGCCTGTTACTATCAATGCTGACACAACATGCGGCAATGACTGGGTCTGTGAACACAGATGGCGCCAGATTAAGTAACTTATAAAATAACTTCAAGATGTATATTACACAACAATCAAAATGTGTTGGTATACTATGTTCACTTCTTATGTTTTTTCTTTGTAAATTAATATAAAAAATGCTCCTTCTAGAAATTTTGTGCATGTGGAGTAGCCATCGAAACAGTCATTGTTTTTAATTTTATCAATGAAAAATGTTGGTAGCCAGTGATAATGTTCTTTATAAGTATATTGTAAGCAGGCTATTTTACACCAGGATATGGTCAACGTCTCAATATTGTGCACAATATAAAGATTCTGATTTTTTTTGTGTACAGAAACATGGCTATTTTCCGTAATGTGGTAGATGGACAGCCCTTCTCCAACTGGTGGGACAATGGAAGCAATCAAGTTGCATTTGGACGTGGAAACAGAGGATTCATTATCTTTAATAATGATGATTGGTAGGAAAATTATTTGCCTTTATATGAAATGTAATATTATATTAATATAATACTATATTTTAAATAATAGTAGTAATAATCACATTTATTTCAGAGGATTTACAGTGTAAAACAATTCTGTAGGTGAAAATATCATCGCTCTTTAATTATAAGAAACACATAAATCAATGTCTAGTTGAATTCTTTTTCACTCATTTTAACAAATATGTTTGATTTCTCCATTACGCATCTAGCTAACATCTTCAAGTTAATGTAAATACCTGTTATTTGCATGAAATAAAATTAATGGTTATTACGTATTTCACACTTAAACCTATTTTTTTCTCTTTTAGGTATATGGATGTTACACTTCACACAGGTCTTCCAGCTGGAACCTATTGTGATGTGATTTCTGGACAAAAGGAGGACGGTCGCTGCACTGGCAGACAGATCGGTGTAGACGGCAATGGTAATGGTCGCTTCCAGATCAGCAACAATGATGAAGATCCCTTCGCAGCCATTCATGTTGATGCCAAATTGTAACTTCTCAATTAAAGAAAAACTTAAACCTTCTAAACTATATGTTGTGAAGTGACCTCCATAGTGTGGAGAAACATTACAAGACATTGACTAGCTGCATGTGGAGTAGAACGTTTTTTTTCACAGTATCTTCTTTGTTGTTAATCCTTTTTATATTTTCTGTATAATTAAAGGAATATTGACTATCACAAAAGAAAGGTCTTGACTAAGTCTGAGCATTTTTGAGATAATGGTTTCAGAATTGTGAAAACCAATCAAGGAAATCATTGCATACAATATTTGAAAAAGCACTCCCAAGAAATATTTTGTCTGATAACCTAAATATGTATGTTCTGTACAATACAATGCTTATCGATTGCTGAGGTTCCTGGTTTTCAGTGCCACTATGGACCTGTTCTCACTCATGTGACTGGAATTCCAACTCATCGGATCACACTGCACTCTATGTGTGAACCAGAAGTGTCTTTTACAATGTAAGTCTATGGAACCCATTTCTGATACTCAATAGACTTACATTGTGAAAATGACATACCACCTATACATTTAAATAAACTCTATAATTATCACAGAAAGTACATATTCTTGCATCTGAACAACATCTGTGGAAGCTAAAAAAGTGTAAAGGAGTTGGTGGACCGATTACGCGCTACTGACAAAATTGAGACGTATATCGCAGTGAAGTAAAATAAGGAGGTGGTTTATTTTGACGCATTTTGAAGTATACAATTACTTCTTCTTCAGGAAGGACCACATGTGTGACAAGCCAACAAGGGTATCATTTAAATAGGTTAGGGTTTTGAACGTGGGCGCAAAAAAACTGGTGCCCCCTTTCAATGCCCTAACCTATTTAAATGATACCCTTGCTGGCTTGTCATACACGTGGTCCTTCCTGAAGAAGTAATTGTATATTTTGAAACTTTTCAAAATAAACCACTTACTTATTTTGCTTCACTGAGATATACGTCTCAATTTTGCCAATAGCACGGAATCTGTCCACCAACTTCTTTACACTTTGATGTCTGATGGTCACTTGCTGACCCGTAGATCCGCTGCAGTTGACTTCTTCATATATGAGTTTTTAATGGATTAAACAGGTGAGTTTAATCTGAGCATAAAAGCTTACTGTATTTCTCGGATAAGAACCTATTTGCGCTGATCTCTCCTACAGTTCTTAGCTATGGAAGCTTGTAACATTAAAGCCACCTGTGTAATATTGTGCAGATCCACTCAGGTCATAAAAATAGCGTCGACCGGCTGAGGCGCGAACCCTATAAAATATATAAAAGTGTCCTGGGGTACTTGTCAGCAAGAAGTTCTTCATGGATTAAATATGTTTGTTTCCAATATTTCCCACATATGTCTAATCGTATTGAGATTTGGTGAGATTGAAGACAAAGATAAACACCTGAACTTTTTTTTAGTGTTCCTCAAGCAGCTCCCTAACTATGTTAGCAATGTGCTAGGGTGCATTAGCCTTTGATTTGATGTACAGTAGTCATTCTTTGGGATCTGACTAGATAGACTAGTCTTCACTCTCCAGGATTTTGCTGATTTAAATGAGGAAAATAGTAAAACATAAATACCACACGGCTAACCGATCCTGTCACCACAGTTCACCATTCTCTGGTCTTTGCCTCCTTTTGGGTCTTCTTTCTCAATCTTAACTCAACACCAGGCTTCTGGTGCCAAGTAGGCCTGGGATGTCATGATACTCGTCATGACGTCATCGAGTACATGGCCTGAAGTCTAGTTATCATGTCGCAATGCACGTCATCCGAGATGCTATAATAGGCCATAGGCAATGTGTACAATGATGTTATGGTATCATGACTTTTGAGACCAATAGTAGATATTGAGAAGCAGATTCAAGAGGATGCAAGGAGCACCAGACATTTGGCTGAAGTGGCAGGACAAATAAGCCATGTTGTGAGGGGTTTTTTTGTTGCTTTTTTATACTAAGTTTATTATGCTTTTGGATTTGAGAAAACCTCAGAGCATAATAAGGAATGCAATAAAGAACTAATTTGCTAATTTGAAGGTATTTTCACCTTTCAAAAAACACTAATCCTTCTTTACAGTTATTTTTATAAAGACACAAACCACAATTTACTCACCCTCCCGAGGTCCAGCACTGGGTCTCCACTGCTGTTTACACTGATTTAATATCTGCCAGTGAACCTAATGGCTTTAAGAGGGGTTTTCTGTCTAAACGTGCAGAGACTAGACGCTCAGTGACTCTATGCTGCTCCAACCGAGATTTTCTGAAAGGGTGCAACCCCGATAACTTTACAGGAGATCCCCTTTGACCAATAATTAGAGTTGGTGCATATCTCTTTGCATGTCCCATTCTATCGGTCATGAGAGTGGTCTCTTGCTGCTGGATGGCAGGAGTATCTCTTATTATCTGATGGTTTCCGTGGCTTTTCTTTTGATTAGCCAGAGCAACATCACATGTGCATTATTCAGCAAGAAATGACGTCAAACTTGACTGGCTAATTAAAAGAAGAGCTTCAGATGCCAGCATGTAAGAGTCATAACACCTTCTCCTGTCCAGCGACCACAAACCACTGTCATGGCAGATGGAATGGGACTTGCAAATCTACTTGGACTAACTGTACCAAAATTCTGACGTCTAAAATCCAGTTGATAATTTGTATTTCCCTTCGTCATTAAAAATTTTGGCTAGGTGTATGAAAAACATAAATTTTTATTTTTGCGCTAAACTGCTTCCATGATTATACTTTTTAGTTAACTTGGATGGGGATGAAGTGCAAAACAGACACAATCATAAGAGCAGGTCTATTTTCTAGAATAAAAGACTCATTTTTGTAATCTAGACATTGTGCTGTGTGTACCAGTTCCAGAAAAGGATCATTGTTAGGTAATTTAATGTTGGTATACAGTAAGCTGCAAAAAGCAGAATGCGGTAAATATTTTTTAAAACCATTGATCAAAATATTTTGATATAAACCATTAGTCACTTATACAGTGGAGATCAGACCTGTTTCTATTATTCATGAATATTGCGGTTCTTTCTTGCAATGGGTAGGTATTTCATAAAGTCTACAATGTGAAACGGAGCAGATTGCGCAGTACGGTTTGTCCTTGGGTCTGTTTTAAGTGAAACATCTAACAAAGTTACATAACAGTCAAGGTTTAATAACCATTTGAGGCTGCAATTCCCGGAGAAGGTGGGTTATCTACAAACTCTGGATATTTACTTAAGAAAGTAGAAACTTCTGTTTGCAAAACTTGTGGACTGTATACAACTATTGCCAATGTTAACATTCAGCAAGATACGCCAGAACTGCTCATAGTGACAGACAAATTTACCTATACTATATATTGGCTGATTCATTTTGCAATGGTTACCAAGGAAGCGGACTATGATTTTGTAATAACGATGGACTGGTCTCCTGCGTTCCTACCCCTGAAAACAACAAGTTTTATGCGGTTTCTCTATGTACAGTCATGGCCAAAAGTTTTGAGAATGACACAAACATTAATTTTTACAAAGTCTACTGCTTCACTTTTTCTAATGGCAATTTGCATATACTCCAGAATGTTATAAAGAGTGATCAGCTTAACAGCAATTACTTGCAAAGTCAATATTTGGCTAGAAAATGAACTTTATCCCCCAAAACACATTTCAACATCATTGCAGCCCTGCCTTAAAAGGACCAGCTAACCTCTTTTCAGTAATTGCTCCATTAAAACAGATGTGGGTGTTGATGAGGACATGGCTGGAGATCAATCTGTCATGACTAAGTAAGAATGAGACCACTGGACACTTTAAAAGGAGTCTGGTGCTTGGCATCATTGTTTCTCTTCTGTTAACCATGGTTATCTCTAAAGAAACACGTGCAGTCATCATTGCAATGCACAAAAATGGCCTAACAGGGAAGAGTATCGCAGCTAGAAAGATTGCACCTCAGTCAACAATCTATCGCATCATCAAGAACTTCAAGGAGAGAGGTTCCATTGTTGCCAAAAAGGCTTCAGGGCGCCCAAGAAAGACCAGCAAGCACCAGGACCGTCTCTTCAAAGTGTTTCAGCTGTGGGATCGGGCTACCAGCAGTGCAGAGCTTGCTCAGGAATGGCAGCAGGCAGGTGTGAGTGCATCTGCACACACTGTGAGGCGGAGACTCTTGGAGCAAGGCCTGGTCTCAAGGAGGGCAGCAAAGAAGCCACTTCTCTCCAGAAAAAACATCATGGACAGACTGATATTCTGCAAAAGGTACAGGCAGTGGACTGCTGAGGACTGGGGTAAAGTTATTTTCTCTGATGAATCCCCTTTTTCGATTGTTTGGGACATCAGGAAAACGCCTCATTCGGAGAAGACAAGGTGAGCGCTACCACCAGTCTTGTCTCATGCCAACTGTTAAGCATCCTGAAACCATTCATGTGTGGGGTTGCTTCTCAGCCAAGGGAATCGGCTCTCTCACAGTCTTGCCTAAAAACACAGCCATGAATAAAGAATGGTACCAGAATGTCCTCCAAGAGCAACTTCTCCCAACCCTCCAAGAGCAGTTTGGCGATCAACAATGCCTTTTCCAGCATGATGGAGCACCTTGCCATAAAGCAAAGGTGATAACTAAATGGCTCAGGGAACAAAACATAGAGATTTTGGGTCCATGGCCTGGAAACTCCCCAGATCTTAATCCCATTGAGAACTTGTGGTCAATCATCAAGAGACGGGTGGACAAACAAAAACCTAAAAATTCTGACAAAATGAAAGCATTGATTGTGCAAGAATGGACTGCTATCAGTCAGGATTTGGTCCAGAAGTTTGTTTGAGAGCATGCCAGGGAGAATTGCATAGGTCCTGAAGAAGAAGTGTCAACACTGCAAATATTGACTTGCTGCATTAACTCATTCTAACTGTCAATATAAGCTTTTGTTACTCATATGTTTGCAATTATTATATTTCTGTCTGTGATAAAAACATCTGTCAAACACACAAAAACACCAGAGGGCAGCAGATCATGTGAAAATATAATATTTGTGTCATTCTCCAAACTTTTGGCCATGACTGTAGTGCGAGTAGTGATGTGTGCCTCCTGTATTGTATGATGGTAATGTACAGCGTACAAGAATGTATAGTGTTAACGTGTAATGTGAGAAGTGCATAGTGCAGGGTAAGCACAGAGTTAGACTAGGGATAAGGTAAGTACTGTTTATATACACTGCTCATCCTAGATCTGAATGAATGAAATATTCTCATTGAATTCTTTGTTCTGTACAATGTTGAATGTGCTGACAACAAAATCACACAAAAATCATCAATGGAAATCAAATTTATTAACCAATGGAGGCCTGGATTTGGAGTCACACACAAAATTAAAGTGGAATGTAATGTCCTTGAAACAAGTCAAAATGATGCTCAGTAGTGTATGTGGCCTCCACTTGCCTGTATGACCTCCCTGTTCCTGTGTGACCTCCCTACAACGCCTGGGCATGCTCCTGATGAGGCGGCGGATGGTCCCCTGAGGAATCTCCTCCCAGACCAGGACTAAAGCATCCGCCAACTCCTGGACAGTCTGTGGTGCAAGCTGACGTTGGTGGATGGAGCGAGACATGATGTCCCAGATGTGTTCAATCGGATTCAGGTCTGGGAAACGGGCGGGCCAGTCCATAGATTTAATGGCTTCTTCTTGCAGGAACTGCTGACACATTCCAGCCACATGAGGTCTGGCATTGTCCTGCATTAGGAGGAACCCAGGGCCAAGTGCACCAGCATATGGTCTCACAAGTGGTTTGAGGATCTCATCTCGGTACCTAATGGCAGTCAGGCTACCTCTGGCGACCACATGGAGTGCTGTGCGGCCCTCCAAAGAAATGCCACCCCAGACCATTACTGATCCACTGCCAAACCGGTCATGCTGAAGGATGTTGCAGGCAGCAGATTGCTCTCCACGGCGTCTCCTGACTCTGTCACGTCTGTCACATGTGCTCAGTGTAAACCTGCTTTCATCTGTGAAGAGCACAGGGCGCCAGTGGTGAATTTTCCAATCCTGGTGTTCAGTGGCAAATGCCAAGCGTCCTGCATGGTGTTGGGCTGTGAGCACAACCCCCATCTGTGGACGTCAGGCACTCAGACCATCCTTATGGAGTCAGTTTCTAACTGTTTGTGCAGACACATGCACATTTGTGGCCTGCCGGAGGTCATTTTTCAGGGCTCTGGCAGTGCTCCTGCTTTTCTTCCTTGCACAAAGGTGGAGGTAGCGGTTCTGCTGCTGAGTTGTTGCCTTCCTACGGCACCCTCCACGTCTCCTGGTGTACTGGCCTGTTTCCTGGTAGCGCCTCCAGCCTCTGGACACTACGTTGACAGCAAACCTTCTTGCCACATTGATGTTCCATCCTGGATGAGCTGCTCAACCTGAGCCACTTGTGTGGCTTGTAAAGTCCGTCTCATGCTACCACGATTGTGAAAGCACAACCAACATTCAAAAGTGACCAAAACATCAGCCAGAAAGCATGAGTACTGAGATGTGGTCTGTGGTCCCCACCTGCAGAACCACTCCTTTATTGAGTGTGTCTTGATAATTGTCAATAATTTCCATCTTTTGTCTATTCCATTTGCACAACAGCATGTGAAGTGAAATTGATTGTCAATCAGCGTTGCTTCCAAAGTGAACAGTTTGATTTCACAGAAGTTTGATTTACTGGGAGTTATATTTTGTTGTTTAAGTGTTCCCTTTATTTTTTTGAGCAGTGTAGTAAGTGGTATATCAAGGACATAAGATATGGATAATAGGTTTAGTTTACAGGATAGGCAGAGGCACAGCTAGTGGTTCAGCTCAGGGGGGCGAAACACCTGGGTGGGTCCCTAATCCCTGATTACAACTATGGTTGCGCCCCGTAATTGTGGGTATAGGGGAACCTCAGCAGATGACGCTGCTGGAACTGACCAAAAAAATCTCCACAAAGACCATCACTTATATGACCGCCATATTGTGACCATAAAGTGGTAGCTCCTCCAGAACATTTAATAGGTTATGGTACAGTTATAGATAGTAACTTACTGAGGACGTTCTTTCTGATTTAGTCATTCACGCTTCCCGTTTCTTCCATCATGCCCAGACCGACATTACAACTTTACCAGCCAGGACTCTTCTGCAGAGATTGCAGCACAGACATATTTCACTTCTCTTATTTCCAGCACCGTCTCTATCTAGTCCCAACATGTACAAACGCCTCATCCTGCTGGTACCCCAATGCTGAGCCACTGCTGTTGTGTCCCTATTACTGTACCTGCTGTGTGGTACAAAAAGCAATGCTCCTCATACTGCTTATCATAGCAATGCCACCACAGTGCCCTTTACATAATAAAATGTCTAAATGTCTCCTACACTGTATATAGGCCCCTACACTGTATGATGGCCTGTCAGTAACCTTCAAACTGTATAATGGCCTTTGCATTAGCTCCAACATTGTATAATGACTCCTATATTAGCTACCACGCTGTATAATGGCCCATGAATTAGGTCCAACCAGTGGCGTACCATCAATAGTAGCAGACCACGCAGCTGCTA
>VIAB01010880.1:44515-60490 GCA_009801035.1 Oophaga pumilio | reverse complement strand
CCAGTATGGGGCCCCGAAATTCCTAGTGGCAGCCCTGGCCTCAATACGCTGCTGTGCGCATCCTGGGGTACACAAAGCGACCCTTGCATATATCACCGGTCACTGCCTCACTTATGGGTTGTTGCAAATGTACTAATAATCCTTTTTTATTATTAAAATTGTGATTTTTTATTTACATTTCTTTAACACTTAAAACCTTTTCTTTTCTTACAATACTTACTTAGTCCCTCAATGGGATTTAAACATGCGATCCTTTGATAATACACTGTATTATATATACTATAGGGAGATTCACTCGAAAAGGCACCAAATATTAACTTTCACCAGGACAAAGCAATCTGAATGAAACAACAGGTAATGTGCTCCTCAGTATATAGAGCTTCAAACAAGTCTGGATGCCCCCACATTGGAGCAATGTGATAAGCACGTAGGTGCTGAACAGCCGTTTGTTACTTTTAACCTTTGTTTGCAACTTCTGAATGCATACCCCCTGTGAAGAGCCCGCATCTCGCAGCCCCACCTGACATAACAATTACATCAGAGGGATCACACTGTAAGGTCTCCCCACTTTCACCAACGTGACGTTCTACACCCCTTTGGGAATATGTAAGGGCAGCTTAGCACAGTTTTACACAGACACCCCCAGTCCACACGGGCCCAGGGAGGTACGGGGAATAAGAGAATGTGACTCTCACAGCCGCTGATGTGACACATCAGTCGCTCACAATCCTGAGAGGCCAAAAGGCCCCTTTCACTAATACCATTGAAATAATGCCTTGGCAGACGGTGGGACTGCCACCAGTTCCTTGGTAGATATAAGCCCGATCTGTCAATGGGACTATATCGGACCAGAAACAAGCCCCAGTATTATATGTGAAGTTCAACCAAGATCACGGACTTGTGAATCGAGATAAAAGAGCAGCCCAAGGTTAAATTATATATTTAATCGCCTTAAGGTACATTAGACAAAACACAATATACACAATGATTATACATTAACAATGGTCAGATATGCAAATACAGGTAGTAGAACAAAAGTTATAAGCAGATGAAACATGTCAGAGACCAGTTTGTTGTTCAACCATGAAAGCTGGATTGCATGGGGGCTAGGAGTTCCACCTGTTTCCAGTTCCTTCCAGCACGTTACTCAACATGACCCCCTTTAGAAGTGAACAGCAAGCGTGACAAAGATAGCAAACACATGACCTTACACAAGGATTTAACCACTTGGTCGGTCACACCCTGTTCCACCACTGGAATGGTCTTAATCTCCCCTCTCATGAGTGTTTGTATCACGAACACCGCACTGCACTTGCTCACTGAGCCAGTGCGCGTGTCCTGAATAAGACAGACTGCACTCAATGATACCTGTGGAGCGGGGCAGCAGCGGTGAAGATGCATGCTTCAGACTAACAGGACCCTAAGCACGTGACTGCCAAGGGGCGGCGCCGGCCACAGGTCTCTCAGAGAAGGCAGTAACAGACAGAGATTGTTTCAGGCCAGAGGACCTTAAGCACGTGACTGCTGATGGGCGTGGCCTAAGCTCCAGAGAGCTATGAGCAGAAGGAAAACTCCTAGAAGGGTAACTGCGGGACAGAGTTACCAAGGGGCATAGACAAAACGGATAGTCAGGATAGCCAGGTCATACACAGAGGGAGCAACGCAGTACAAGTGGAGCAGGCAGAGAATAACCAGAACGTAGCCAAGGGATCAGAAAACCAGAACGGGCAAATACACAGTACCAAGACAGTAGACAAACTCACAACGAAGAGACGGACCGGGTCAAAACCAAACAAGCAACAAGATCAGGCACAAGGCACAGGCACACAGGAGGTCAACTAACTCAGCCGAGGGCAGGAGTATAACTGACACCAGACCTAGGTCAATTGGCAACTAAATAGCCTCCCTCTGCCAGAGAGAGGCTGAAACCATTAACCCCAGTCTGACCAGGACGGGGCAAAGACAAAACCCCGTCCTGGGTCATGACAGTTTGAAGTTAAAACTCTGAAAATCTATGAAGGATCATAACTTTCCAACAGGATTCATAAGGTGGCAGTTCTGGCGCCATCGGATCCGACCAAGCCCCAGTTACGCTTGGAGACCAAATATGGCTTGCAACCTAGCTTTTACTAACCATTCTGCATATTTCCCCATCCTGCGGTGCTAGAACGGATCGAGACCATGGAAAGCATTTGGCCCATTCCCGAGAACTCCTATCTGACTGAATGAAGCAGTTACACTGTATAGGCTCTGCAGGAGGTCATTTTGTCATGAGCCTGGATACTAGCTAAGCTGGTGATGTGAGTTTTCACTTTGAAGCTGAGGAGGCTGGACCACCTGCTGAGACAGGTGTCCTGTTACAGCTGCACATTATGAAGGAGAATTGTAGTCTGAAATGAAATCTCCCCATATTCTTCAAACCCCCATTGTCATGATCTAGGCCAGGTTTGTTTATTGTTATTCTCTCCAAGGTTTGGTCATGCGAGGGTTAACTTTCTCTGCCTCATTTTGGGAGCTGTGTTGCTATTTCAGTCCGCTGTTACCTGCAAGCAGCGTCAGTTATAGTTCTGCCTCTGGCTTGAGTGGCTGACCCCGTTATACCAAGGTTTGTCCTCTGCACGTTTACCTAGGTCCCATTCCCGGGACTGTCACTTCGCTCGTCTAGGTACTTGCTCTCAGTGTTGTGACCCCTTGGTATTTGACCCGGCTTTTCTTCTGACCTGTTTACTGTCTCCCGTCTCTTTCATTCCTGCTCTAGACCGGCTCTGACTTTCCTGCCTTGTTTTCTGACCACGTGTATTGCTGTGACCTCTGGTACTTCGCTTCCCTCTCCGTTGCTGACTCGTCTTGTCTGACTACTCTTCCGCCACCTAGTAGCTCCTGCCTGCTGCATTGTGGTGTTATGCTGTGAGTGCAGCCTTTCCTCTCTCACCAGCTCCCTTGGTGGAGGTTGCACTATACTGCACTGCAGCAGCATTACATTATAACTAACCCAACAATTAAAGATGATTTTTATATTTTTTTCTTTGGTTATGGACCCGCTTCGTAACCTGGCGGATCATGTGTCCAGTTTGACACAGATGATGCAAGAATTATCAGTGGAACATAGGGCTTTGGCCACATCCCATTCTCAATTACAGAAAGAGTTGACGTGATGGAGACTGTTAAGACCATGCAGGGTACCACCCTTCATGCTGTTGGTTGCCCTGGTGATTCTGTAGATGTCGCTTTGCATTCTCCCGAACCCTGGGTTAAGCTTCCTAACACCTTTTCTGGCGAGAAAGACAAGTTTCGTACGTTCAGGGAGAGTTGTAAATTATTATTTTCGCTTAGACCTCGATCATCTGAGGATGACAGCCAGCGGGTGGGGATAATTATTTCCTTACTCAGGGAAGGTCCCCAATCTTGGGCTTTCTCACTGCCCCTTACTGCCCCTGAACGGATATCGGTGGATAGGTTTTTTGAGGCCCTAGGACTCATCTATGACGAACCGGACCATATCAGGTTGGCAGAGGACACTATCATGGGTCTAGTTCAGGGAAATCTCTCAGCTGAGTGGTATTGCTCAGAGTTCAGACGATGGTCCCCTGAGGTGTTCTGGAATGACTCCACGCTCAGGTGTCAGTTCCGGAGGGGACTGTCTGATCATTTGAGGGGCGCTCTGGCGCTCCGTCCGCCGCCTAGCTCTTTGGAGGAGGCTATGACTCAGGCCATCCGGGTGGATCGTAGACTACTGGAGAGGGGTGTCATGCAGCGGGAAGTTCCTCTTCTTCTATGCAATTCCGACGTTACGCCACATTTCGAGCCCGTGGAGATGGGGGCCACCACCATCAAGGAAAGAAAGAGGAGACGACGATGGGAAGGCATACTCTGCTTCTACTGCGGTAGTCCAGTACACTGGAAAAAGGACTGTCCTTCCTGTCCTCCGATTCCCAAGGTACATGGAAAGCCTAAGACTGGGTAACTATCGAAGATGTTGCCCAGATTCTCAGGTACCTTTTTCTTCACGGCTAAAATTACAGTTGGAAGCGGAACTTTTTGTTGAAAACTATTGTACTTCCACTTCAGCTTTTGTGGACTGTGAGTCATCACTGAACCTGATTGACTCTGATTTGGTGGCCAATTGTAAGCTAGGGACAGTCAGGTTGGGAACCCCCATCAATATTGTGGCCATTGATAAAACTCCTCTTGCTAAGAATGTGGTTAAGTTTGTCTCCGAGGAGTTTATCCTCAGGGTGGGGTACCATCATCAAGGACTTGTTACATGTTTTGTTCTGGACAATCTGCCAGTGGGATTGGTGTTGGGGTTTCCCTGGTTATGAGTACATAACCCGGTTATTGACTGCAAAGCTCGGAATATTGTTAATTGAGGTCCCAATTGTTCTAAGAGATGTCTTGTTAATGTATCTGTGTCATCCGTCTGTCTGGGGTGTATTCCCGAGTACCTGAAGGATTTTGAGGATGTGTTCTAACACCACACTGCTCATTCGATTGGGCTGTTGATCTCGTTCCTGGTGCCAAATTGCCCAAGGCCCGTTTGTACATCATCTCCAGCCCTGAGCAGCCAGGTATGAAGGAGTTTATCTCCGAAAGCCTTTGTAAGGGGCACGTTCGCCCTTCTGTTTCTCCCATGGCGGTGGGGTTATTTTTATCGAGAATTGAATAAGATCACTGTAAGGAACACTTACCCCCTCCCACCTATACCTGATTTGCACAACCAATTGTTTGGGGCCAGGTGGTTCTCTAAGTTGACCCTCAGGGGAGCATATAATCTCATCCATATGCGGGAGGGTGATGAGTGGAAAACTGGATTTCTCACCTCTGAGGGTTTGTTTGAAAAACTTGGTTATGCCCGTTGGCCTGACTATCGCGGCAGTAGTATTCCAGACTTTTATCAATCATGTTTTTTCCGATTTTACTGGGCGCTTCATTGTAGTTTATCTGGATGATATCCTCATATACTCTTCTGATAAACAAAATCACATGGGTCACCTCCGTGCTGTTCTCCAGAGGTTCAGGGAGAACTCACTCTTTGCTAAACTGGAAAAGTGTTCATTTTTCATCCAAGAATTGTCCTTTCTGGGGTTCATTTTATCTGCAGAGGGGTTTCTTATGGACCCTAGAAAGGTACAGGCTATTGTGGATTGGGTGCAACCCAGAGATCTCAGGGCTCTTCATCATTTTCTGTGTTTTGCCAATTACTATAGAAAATTCATCAAGGGCTTTTCTCAGGTGGTCAAACCCCTCACTGATTTAACCCGTAAAGGGGTTGATATAAAAAACTGGTTTGCTCCAGCATTGGTGGCGTTTTCTTCTTTAAAAGAGTGTTTCATGTCTGCCCCTGTACTGATTCAACCTGATTTATCTGAACCGTTTATCATAGAGGTGGATGCCTTGGAGATGGGAGTGGGGGCGGTGTTATCCCAGGGGCCCACCTCGTTAACTAATTTAAGACCCTGTGCATTCTTTTTGAAAAAGTTTTCCTTCACTGAAAGGAATTATGATGTGGGTAACCGGGAGTTATTGGCCATTAAACAGGCTTTTGAAGAATGGAGACATTTTTTGGAGGGGGCTGTCCATCGTATCACTGTCATTACGGATCACAAGAACCTGTCTTACATTGAGTCCGCCAAACGTTTAAGCCCGAGCCAGGCGAGGTGGTCACTTTTTTTTGCTCGATTTCAGTTTTCTATCACTTTCAGGCATGGGTCCAAGAATGTGAAGGCTGATGCGTTGTCTCGCAGCTTGGATCCTATATCACCTCCTGAACCTCCTTCCTCCATTCTTCAACGCGGAGTGGTGGTGGCTGGGGTGTCCTCGGCATTGGGGCAGGATATTTCTGAGGCCCAGTCTCTTACTCATCCATCCGTACCTGATAATAAGTTCTTTGTTCCTGTCCAGTATCGGTTAAGGGTGCTTCGGGAGTTCCATGACTCGGCTCTGAGTGGGCATCCTGGAATCTCGGCCACACGTAAAGCCATCACTAGGCTGTTTTGTTAGCCCTCGTTGGCCTCTGACGTCGCGGTGTTTGTGTCCTCCTGTGAAACCTGTGCCCTCGCTTTAACCTCCCATAACTGGCCGGCAAGGGAATTGGTGCCATTGCCAATTCCGTATAGACCATGGACTCATCTGTCCATGGATTTTATCACCGATCTTCCCCCCTCTAATGGCAAAGCCGTGGTTTGGGTAGTAGTGGATAGTTTCAGTAAACAGGTGCATTTTGTACCATTGGTGGGTCTGCCTAATGCTGAGACTCTATCAAAACTATTCATTGAGCATGTTGTCCGATTGCATGGTGTGCCTATGAGTGTGGTGTCTGATAGAGGGGTACAGTTTGTGTCGAAATTCTGGAGGGCTTTTTGTAAAAGACTGGTTTATCAGTGTGACCTTTTCGTCGGCCTATCATCCCGAGACTAAAGGACCAATCAGTCTTTGGAGCAGATATTATAGTGTCTTGCCACGTCTAGACAGGATGATTGGTGCTCTTTGGTACCCATGGCAGAATTCGCATTTAATAATCGTGTCAATCAATTTACTGGTACTTCCCCATTCTTTTGCAACTATAGTTTTCACCCTCACTTTGGTGAGTTTTTCCGGCTGGATTCGGGGTGTCCAGCGGCTTATTCGGCCTTTCAGCGGTTGGGGGAGGTCTGGAGGGAGGTTCAGAAGAACATTGGGGAGGCTCAGGGCAGATATAAATTTTTTCCGGATAAATGACGTTTGGCGGGGCCGGCATTTCAGGTGGGGGATAAGGTATAGTTATCCACCAAGAATATAAGGTTGAAGGTCCCTTCTGCTAAGTTGGGTCCTAAGTTTATTGGTCCTTACAAAATTTTAGAGGTGGTTAATCATGTGGCCTTTCGCTTGCGCCTGCCTTCGTCGTTGTGGATCTCCAATGTGTTCCATAAGGTGCTTCTGAAGCTATTGGTGTTTTCCTCAGGTGAGTCTCCTTCGCACCTGCCACCTGTGGTGGTGGATGGTCAGACCGAATATGAGGTAGAACGGGTGGTGGATTCTCATATGCTCCGCTGTTCATTTCAGTATTTGGTCCAATTGGAAGGGTTACAGTCCTGAGGACCGGATGTGGGTGCCGATGCGTTCGGTCCATGCGGATCGGTTTGTCCGGGCCTTTCACGCTCGTTATCCAGGAAAACCTGGGGATCCTGTGGCCCCCATTGTGAGAGGGGTACTGTCATGATCCAGGCCGGTGTTTGTTTCTTGTTATTCTCTCCCCGGTCTGGTCATGCTATGGTTAACTTTCTCTGCTTCGTTTTGGGAGCTGTGTTGCTATTTCAGTCCGCTGTTACCTGTAAGAAGCGTCAGTTATAGTTCTGCCTCTGGCTTGAGCAACTGACCCCGTAATACACTGATTTGTCCTCTGCCCGTTTACCTATGTCCCGTTCCCGCGCTCTCCTGTGACTTTGCTCTTCTAGGTACTTGCTCTCTGTGTTGTGACCCCTTGGTATTTGACCTGGCTTGTCTTCTGACCTGTTTACTGACTCCCGTCTCTGGCATTCCTGCTCTTGACGGGCTCTGACTTCCCTGGCTTGTTTTCTGATCACATGTATTGCTGTGACCTCTGGTACTTAGCTTCCCTCTCCGTTGCTGACTCAGCTTGTCTGACTATTCTTCCGCCACCTAGTGGTTCCTGCCTGCTGCATTGTGGTGTTATGCTGTGAGTGCGCCTCTCCTCTCTCACCAGCTCCCCCTGGTGGAGGTTGCGCTATACTGCACTGCAGCAGCATTACACCCATACTCCTTTACTCACTTACTCGACTTCTCATCAAGATGGTGATGTACAGTATTGAGAACTGCGCCTTCATGGCTGGATAACCAATTCATTTAAGCAATGTCAGAATGAATTTAGGTAGAAATATGGTTTTTGTTATGTACCCTCAAAGAGTGTTATTCACAAGATGGTAGAGAAATAATAGGATCATTGATCCCTTCTCATTGTGGAGGTCATCTGAAAATGTTGCAGTTGCCATTGAGACCTCTTAAGGCTGGGTCTCACATAACGATACACCAGCAATCCCGACAACGATATGCACTTGTCAGGATCGCTGGTGTATCGCTACATGATCGCTGCTGAGCTGCCAAACAGGCAGCTCAGGCAGCGATCTGGGACAGCGACACTGCGGGTAACATCGCTTAGTTACCCGCAGTGTACGTTGGATACCAGCGCCCTGATGCAGGGAGCTGGTATCCAAGGTACACAGCGGGTTTCTAGGCACAGCCCCGCGCCTGGAAACCCGCTGTGTACCTTGGTTACCAGCGGATCGCTGGTCTCCCGCCTGTCACACGCAGCGATGCGTGCCTGTCAGCGGGAGACCAGCGATCAAAAAAAATGTCCTGACATTTCAGCGACGATCAGCGATACCCAGCAGGGGGGCTGATCGTCGCTGAATGTCACACACAGCGATATCGCTGGTGAGCTCGGTGCTGCGTCACAAAACTAGTGACTCAGCACCGATCTCGGTAGCGATATCGCTATGTGAGACGGGCCCTTTAGACACCTTGCACAGGAGACTGGGAGATCTTATTCAACATGTCAAAGAGCTTCAGAAAGGCAAAACAGCATGAGTATTGCGTCACCATTGTTCATGTGCTCATGGAAGGCTATATGTAGAAAAGAGTGAGATAATACTGTCATTGTCCAGTCCTTTGTGAAGGATAATGAAGGAATATTGGACTTCACATGGTTCTCAGATGAAGTGTGGCTCCATTTGTCGGATTATGTTAACTCGCAAAACATCCGTTTATGGATCACTGAAAATCCCTTTGCCACTCACCAAAATTCACTCCATGATCAAAAAGTCATTGTATTGTATGCAATGTCTCAGTTATACATCATAGGCCTCATTTTCTTTGACACCACAGTGAACACCAGTTTGTACGTGGACAGTTTTGAAAAGTTCAAAAAACGATCATGAGTTAACGTAAGGTTACTTCCAACAAGATGGAGCAATGTATGTCATACATTGGCAATGAGCATGGCAAAAATTTAGCCTTTTTTCAGCAACCGAGTAATCTCAAAGCGGATTTGTCCACTGCGGTCACGGAATTTGATGCTACCAGACTTCTTTCTTCAGTGAATGCTCAAAGGAAAAGTCTATTGGTACAAGTGTCACACTATGGAATATTTGAAGGAAAATATCCAACATGAAATTCCTGCCATTCATATTTTGACAGCTTCATGAAAATTCCTACTTCTGAGCTGGAATATACCACCGTGTAGTGGGAGACTGTGTGCAAACATGGGGAGATCTGTGCTGCCGACACCGTCCCGCATCCTACTGGATGTAGTAATGTTACAAGCAATGTAATGTGGATTTCTGTGTATTTTGAAGTAGAATGGGAAGGTGGAGGATAGAAGAAACATTTATAAAGGTAAAAGCAGTCACGGATCGTCCCTAATTTGTATGCTGTGGGCTTTTTTATGCACATAGTGAAGGACTTAGATAAACCCTTTACAAGCTGCTATTTTCTCTTCTAGATTAACCCTTTAGAAACAGCCAAGTCCTCTTTTTGCAGATGAACCATTTAAAAACAGCTATTTCCTTCTTTATCTGGGTTGAATAGTACTAGTAACTTAAAATCAGGTCTGCAAAGTAAGCAAAAACCATGCCACAATCCAGAAAGTTGTAAGCAAAATATCAAGCATAAAACACCAGATAAATAATATTTAAGGTGTTTTTCGTGTATAACTTATTAGTCGTGCTTATAAATAAAGCTTACTACAGGCATATGATATTAATCATAAAGTTCTGAAATAAAAATTAGATTTAATTGAACTTTTTATCTTTAATTGGAGTGGCTGGTCATTACTTTTCAGTCTCACTCTGATGAATATTCTCATTCATTATTATCACCACTCTCAGAACCATATCAAGGTCATCCCCACAATAAGCTTGTTCTCACTGGAGTGAGGCTTCATGCTGGATGAAGTTTCCGTTTTTTTTTTTGTCTTTTCACATTTAACTTTTGTAAAGTTGCACGTTTTTCACAGATCTGTGTAGCAACCTCCTGCGATGTTTTTTGTGGCACTGAATATCTTCTCATAGTGGACCATTGCGAATGATTAGCAAAAGTAAATCATGGCAAAGTAGTGTAGTAGTTGCAAACTGTTATCCAAACTTATTTTTCAACAGTAGTGAAATAAAATGGCTCTAAATTTTCTATCTTGAAAATTTCTGAAATTATGCCAATCCCCCCCTTCCTCTTTACTGGAATTTTATAGTCTACATATTTCCCAACTTCGAAAGAAAAAGAGGGACACATACTGTAGCAAATTTTTGTTTTACGTTTAGCCATTTTTCTAACCTTGGCCAGTCCTTTATGTGTCCACACAGAAATATTGTGTCTAGTGAATGCCATTTGTGTTGCCACATAGTACAATATCCCTTTTATGGCCCCCAGAGTGCTCCCCAGACACAGTATGATGCCCCACAACCCTCCCTCCACATCCCCCACAGTATGATGCCCCACACTAATTCCTCCCTGCACTGTATGATGCTCCTACATGCAGTTTGATGCCAGAACAGAACATTCCCCACCCATAGTATGATACCCCCACAGTTCCCAATACATAGTATGATGTCACCACAAAGCCCCCTCCACAGTATTATGCCCCCACAGTATCTACCACATAGTGTTATTGCCCCCCACACACTCATTCCCTCACAGCTAACAGGTTACAGAAACAAAGGGAGAACAACTCAATATAAATAACTGCTGGGGCCACTGAATTACGAACAGTGATATATGGGATCAGGGTGCTGAGATAGGAAGTTAGGACATAGCTAGGTTCCAGTTTCCCAAACATAATTGGTCATAGCATCACAATCCATATTTACACTCTGTTTGAAACCATTTCAAGGGCTAACATATTGTCATATTTTCTCTATTTCAATGCATGCCCTGGCTTGCTACTAGTGATGAGCGAGTATACTCGTTGCTTGGGTTTTCCCGAGTACGCTCGGGTGTCCTCCAAGTATTTTGGCGTGCTCGGAGATTTAGTTTATGTCGCCACAGCTGCATGATTTATGGCTGCTGGTCAGCCTGAATACATGTGGGGATTTCCTAACAAACATACTCGCTCATCACTAGTTGCTACAGCTAAATTCCTAAATGATATAGATATATTTTTAACTTACCGTAGTTTTTCTGCTTACTTTCTCTGATGGAAATCTGCAGCTCCCATGGAGCAATTTTGTCAATATCTCCCTATACTGTTTCCCACTTTGAGCCCAATTCATTAAACAGTTTTAGTCAGAAAATTAGCGCAAAACTCTTGCCATTTTTTGCAGAATAAAAATTGAAACTACTAGCATTTTTATGATAGTTCTGCTAACTTTTTGAAACAGCAGAGGTTAGCGGAGCTTAGTGTGGGCCGGCAAATTCATTATCATCTATGTCACAAAAGTGCTATAAATTATAGCAGAAATATACCCCAGACTCTAGTACATGTAAGGTGAAAGATGCCCTAGGATCACTACTTCCAACAGGTGGTGCTATAGAGTTCAAGTCCTCTTTCTTTCTGAAGAGGCAATTTGCATATGTTCATTAAAGGAGTTGTTTGGGACTTTTATATTTATAGACAATCCTTAGGATAGGTCATTAATATGTGATCGGTGAGGGTCCGACATACGGCACAGCTCAATCAACTGAATAGTGGTTGTGATTGCGTGCTGCACATATGCCTCTATTTGAATCATAAGGGTCCACTGCCGACACCCCCGCTGATTAGATATTGATGGACAACCCCTTTAAGAAGCACATTCCTGTTAATGAATTTAGCTCATTTTACTCCAGAACGCTCTGCATCCAGATTGGCATATAAAATGTAAATGGGAGATCCAGGAGAAATGCAGTAACTGCCTGCTGATCCATCGTTTGGTCGACAGCTATCTAACATGTTTGAGGAGGCCTAAGAATTCTGCTGCACTTGCTCCATACTCTAGAATTTAATGCTACACATCTGATGTGCATCATTAAGACCAAATCAAAACTTGAAAACCATATCTTCAGAAAAAGGATAAAGCTTGCAATAACTTTGTTACATCTGAACAACTGAGTATTTATTAACATCAGCTTCTATGACTCTCCGGTCTCATTTGTGGATTACAAGCCTTTGCGTTTGCTCATGTTTATTGTGCCTGCTTGTTTTTAATCATTTGTCCATGTGCTATGTATTTTATACGTATAGGGTCCTTGAACTTAATGGCACTATAACATTATAAACTGAGCTGTATGATTAAGTTTTGTGAAACCCCTGGCAAATCTGGGAACAGTAATACACCCTTTATACCAGTCTGTGAGTATAGAAGAGTGATCCCTAGCGTAAATATTGTGCCTACCAAATGTAAAACCTTTCCACTGACAGTGCCACCAACACAGCTATGCGTTTGACTACTGTCCTCCACCTCCTGCTGCTCCATCTCATCCAAGTCCAAATGCTACCTGTTCATCTCATCCAACGTGTGGACATAGTTACAAATAGACCAAAAGAAGGACCAGCACATCTAAGCTAGGCTAGTGTGAACAGGCGCCATCCAAAGAAAGCATATACAGTAAGTCAAAAAGATTAAGGTTTGCACCATAACTTACCAAGAATAATTACTCTAGAGCATAGGAACTGCATTTCTGCCATAGAAAATGGGAGAACATTTTTTAAAAAAGCACTATATAGTGTATATATGAAATATGCATCTGCAAAAAATTGCTATGAAAAAATGAAGGTTCTTAGTGTATGTATTGGCCAATATATACAGTATGTGCCCAATTGCCACGTCAAGGCGCACTTCGTAAATTGGGTCCCTATCCTGTAATGTCACTTCTCTTGGGCAAAAAAGCCTACAATTTTTGGGGCAGGAATGGACCAGCTAATCTGCTTAAAATCTCCTGTGGCTAATGGGAGCGGGAGTGCACATGTCCAAAAGGCTTTGATACAAATAGACTAAAAGAAGGACCAGCACATCTAAGCTAGTGTGAATAGGCGCCAACCAAAGAAAGCATATAAGTCAAAAAGATTAAGGTTTGAACCATAACTTAGTTGTTTGAGATGTTTTTGCTTAATTGTAGCAGGTCCGAAAATATCAAGGCGTCTTATTTATTATTATTATGCTTTGCTTATATAGCGCTATCATATTATGCATTGCATTACAGACATCATCATCACTGTCATCACAAATGGGGCTCACAATCTAAATTCCCTATCAGTGTGTCTTAGAAGCAGGGCCGGACTGGCAATCTGGCACTTCTGGCAAATGCCAGAAGGGCCTGTCTGGTCAGGGGCCGCTTTGTCTGCTACGTTGTTAACCGAATTGGTGTTCTCATACTGTTAAGAGTTGTGATGGAGCACAAATTCGCCGACTCCGTCACTTACCCCAGCAGGCCACGGGAATCTTTAGAAATATTGATCATGTAGTAAATCTTGCTTTCCTCCATCCAGGGTAATATTAGCAATATAGTCCATCTGGGCCTGTATGATTTCAAATGCCAGGGCTGAATTTCAATCTCAGTCCGTACCTGCTTAGAAGTGTTGGAGGAAACCGGAGAACCAGGAGGAAATCCTTGCAAACACGGGGAGAACATACAAACTCCTTGCAAATGTTGTCCTTTTTGGGATTTAAACCTAGGACCCCAGCGCTGCAAGGCTGCAGTGCCACCGCGCTGCCCTACCGTGTCTGATCTTTCATATTTAACAGCACATATTGTTATCCAGGGCCAGTTGGATTGGCAATGGGCTGTACAGCTTGTAACCCTTTTACTGGTATATGCATCCGTAGGACACACGTACCATTAATAACCGTGGCAGAGCAGGAAGCCATGTCTACGTCGGTCCATAGAATGCTGTGGATAAACGCATCACTGTTTGCCTTGGGTGCAGGGTAACGTATTAGTTTATTTTATTCTATGCAAGGCACAGTGGGGGCATTATTATTATGAGGAGGAAAAGGGGAACACTATTGGTATATGGTGGCACTTGTCTTATTCTATTTGGAGGTGCTAGTCACTTTTTGATATTTGTAGTACACTCCTGACTGCGGACTCCTCCCATCAGTCTAAAGCATTTTTAGTTAGAGCTAGATCCTGCCTGTCCTTAAAATTTTAGGCTTTTAGCTCGGGAGAGGCAAATAAGGTTATGGTCCCTAAAAAGGTGTCCGTCCTGCCATGGCTGTCGAGCTCCCATGAAATGTTCAATTTATGTGCTATGTACCTTAATTTTTAACATATTTTCTACAGAAGTAATGCAGTTACAATTTCATACATTCAGTGTATACATATTATAGTATTTCAGAGTCGCGCTGTGTTTTCTTTTTTATATTGAATTGCTGTGATGTTTTGCACCTGTTCACACTTGTCTTATTCTGTTTGGAGGTGCTGGTCAGTTTTTTGATATTTGTAGAACACCATCTACTGAACAGTGACTGAAAGCATTGGCATGTCCCTATGACTGAACACTGGAGGCTGCCAGGAGGTATAAAGTACATTTCTTCCTGACAACTGGGCTTTCAGAACACTATTAACCTACAGATTAATCCCATATTTGTAAGGTTAATAGCATTTTTTTACATGACAGGTTCCCATTGAAGTCACTGATTGTAGAGCGTGTTATAACCCATAAATAACTATTATATAAAAAATCTCTACCAACATACAGTAAATATGACAGCCCTATGTCACTGTCATATGATCAGAACCATCTGGCGTCCAAAGGAGCAGCTCACCCTGACACTGGGAGCAGTACAGAACATGCAGTACAGGTAGCGATCAGTACAGTACATACAATGCAGTACATGGGAAAAATAACACTTTATTTTAAGTGATTTTCAAAGCATTCTGCATTTTTCCTCCAGTTTTCCCTCTGTCTCTAATTTTCAGTTGTCTCAGGTATTAGGTGAAGACTAGCTGCTCTGTTGTCTCCCATACACAGTACAGTACAAGTGAGGGATTCCTGTTCTCCACCTTCCCCTTTGTAGCTCATATTCAGAAGCAGAAATCACTTGAAGGACATTATACAGCAGTGCAAAGCAGAAAAGTTTGTTTGTGCCTCTCTCGTGCTTCACAAGTGCATCTCTTTTGTCCCTCCATTCTCCATTGGACCTCAATAGGCAGCTGTAATCTGACACCTAAGTGAGCTGGGAGTCCATCTTGTTTTTAACAAGATGAATTTTAGCCATTTTTCAGTGTGAATTATGAGATCAGAGGAAAGAATCATATTCCCCTGATAATATCTTAGAAAGTTACTTATATTTATTTCTATTATTGATTTATACAACATTTATTGAAATGATAGGGACCATTTAAAGTTACAATGACCCCAAAAAGTCTTTTGAGGCTACCGGAACTTAATTGACCAGTGTAAATATACTTACAATCTCCCATTTTTCAGACAGTAGTACTAGATTCAGCTTTAGGCTAGATATATTTTTGTCCCTGGACTGTTTCTTCCATGATTGAGGATAATTAGCTGATGTGGTTAAGTCTGATATGTAGAGATCAGGGCCATATTTATATTAAGCACAGCATGTCTATACCCATTTGTGACAGGGGTTAAAAGTCAGTTTCATATCTGCTCAGCATGTACGGTACATCATGATTACTTTTACTTACTGGAAAATTAAAATGAATTGAATGAGACTGTCATGTATATATACAGTAGGTAAACTAGGTGGTATAGGATAATAGCGCTTTGCTCAGATCCTTTTCTGTTATGTAAAAATGAACAGAATCTCTTAACACTCACACACACTTTGTCTTACCTTTTATACTGCTGGAGATACGCAGGATATTGCACCTGTGGATCCTGAAGCGGTCTTGTTACTCAGGTTGCTTTACTATTGCATGTGTAGGTAAAAAACAATGTAATACTGCACTATGCTGTAGATGCGCTACAGAGCAGTCTTTATAAAACAAAATAGCAATATAAAAGAATGACAGACATTGATATGTCAGGGGAGAAAATAGGCC
>VIAB01010880.1:11739-32064 GCA_009801035.1 Oophaga pumilio | reverse complement strand
GATCTATTTTGGCAATTTTCTCCAGCGTTTTCTTTGTTTCTCATGATTTTTATAATATGTAGTCTTTGCCTGTGTCCCTTGAGGTATCCTGTGCAGACTGCATGTGTCCGGTTTTTGCGGTATCTGTAAGACGGCAGAAGCGTCCCTCCACTGCTGGCCATTTATTTGCAAGAACTGTCACGTGTTTTAGTTGCCTGCTGCCTGTTACATGTTGTGTTTAGGGGAGATGACTGGTAGTTAGGAGAGCAAATGGGTTTTTCAGCAGTGTCTGAAGACAAAAAGGATATTGTCTGTGGTACAGTACATGGGTGTCACCTGTGATACGATTTTCAGTTCTGGATTGGAAAAGGTAGGCCTAGAATGACTTTACTCGGCACGGGGGGCTGGTAATTTAATTGCTACGAGGTGTAATTTGATTAATATGAGATATTTTTGTAAACTACGGAACACGGAAATCAGACAGGGACCACGTGGCAAGAACGAATAGGAAGTGTGTGCTGCATACTCAGTTCTCTTTAGAATCTCAGGTTTGAGGCATCTCCCCATCTTATTGTTTGGTGTTTGTTATCTTCATATATTTATATACAGTATATATATATATATATATATAGTAGCGTGACTAATAATTAATGGGAGGTATGTATCGCAGGGATAGCTTCTCCCTGTGATGTAACCCGGAGTATTTTTTCTTTAGTGCACATAAGCACTAAGTAGTTGTTGTTCACACTTGTGTCTGGGTTACGGGTAGCTCTGAGAGATGGGAGGGTCTGGCTACCCATATACCTCACACCGAGGTGAGAGTGCTCACTGTACCCCTTTTTCCCTGCAGAAGCCTGTGTGTGGTTGTGAGTTTGAGGACCTGCGGTGATGTCACGATCACGTGACTAGTCATGTGATAGGTACCTGGGTGTGGTTACAGCTATGTAATGGAGGTGTGTTTGGCACATGGGAGTAAGTGTTTGGGAGTCTGCCAGTGTGGACAGATTTCCATGTGTCTAGGCTGGACACTACAGAGTGGTCTGTGTCTTGAGAGGGAGAAGCCTTCCTTTGTGGCTCCAGATAGAGCCTGCGTGCTGGACATTGCATATCCTGTGTACCCAGGCCTGAGAGAGAAAAGCTATGCTATGGACACTGATGCTGTGTTTTTCCTGATGTAAAGACTGTTTACCGTTTGTTGGTGCTTTGGAAGTTTATGAAGCCAATAAACCCACATGGATTTTGGACGGTCTGACAATTGTGAGTGTTACTGACCAGGGTCAGTGAGAAATGTTTTTGGGATACCTCTGAGGAGAAGAGGCACCCGGGAACCTGTGAGACCGACACCAACAGGTAACCGACAGGAGTCCGTGTTGTGCAGACCGGGGTCAGTGAGAGACTGTGGTTATTATATAGAGTCGAATGTGTAATGGGCAGGAATTCGTGTTATGCTGACTGGGGTCAGAGAGAGCCTGTTTGTTTTTCTATAAAGCTGAAGGTGTTATGGACATTGTACCGGCAGGTCCACAGATTTTTTTTTTCTTTCAAGTCAGCTTGCTGTGGTTCGGTGGGGCCATGAAGATTGAAAGTGTCTGGAGGTTTTCAGAGCCGTGCAGAGCCAGTGTGGAGCCTTGCAGCAAGAGGTTCGGCAGCAGGAGCTGCAGTTGCGCAGCAGATTGCAGCAAGAGGTTCTGCAGCAGCAGGAGCTGCAGTAGCACCCGTAGGAGACTCGCTGTGAGGAACTGTTGGGACAGATAGACTGCTGTGCACAGGCGGTGAGGGGCCTGTAGAGGGACATGGGGAGTCCACGGTGTGCACCTCAAGGAGGGATGGTGACCCAAAAAGGGGTGGAGTTCAGAAAGGGGGTGGTGACCCAAATGGGTGGTGGCCCAAAAAGAGGTGGAGTTTCAAAAGGGGGTGGTGCCCCAAAATGGGTGGAGTCCCAAAAGGGGGCGGTGACCCAAACAGGGGTGGTGGCCCAAAAAGGCGGAGCTTTCAAAAGGGACCGCATCAGTTACCTCAGTGGACATGTTTGGGGAACAGCACTGTTTATGTTTTATTTATTCCGAGTTCGGTATAGACATCCCGTTTGATGACAGGCCACTGGTGCGTACCGTGATGCTACATCGGGAAGGAGTCTCTGGACGGTTGGACTCAAAGAGTCAGGTGACTCTGATGTGAACTCCTCTTGTTCTCTGTCTGACCAAGAAAAAGGTCAAGATTCGCTGCATCCATGGGGTCACTGTGGACTATACAGTAGTTAGAGTGATCATGGATATGTGCAAAAGTGTCGAGTGCCAAGATGGCGGTATAACACCGAACTTATTGTACCCCTTTGAGAGGGACCGGGAATTTGTGTTGTTTGAAGATGCATCGGAAGTTGATGAAATGTGGGGTTGCTCAGAGGAGAGACGGAACGGTCGTATGGAAGCCACCACTACAGAAGCAGGCTGTGGGGATTTGTGTTAATGGGATGTATAAAGAGGAGGAGGTAGCACCACCTATGGTCAATAGTCCAGAGTTCCGGATGACCGAAAGAAAGTGTGGGTCTGACCAACTCGGGGACTTAGTTGGGGTGATTAAACGTGTGACCGTGGGAAACGGTGTAGCCCAGGAAAGGAGTCCGACACCTATTTAAGTGGGGACTTGCTGTTCCAGGATGACAGGGTGAGTGGGGGTGACTCCAATTCAGACTGTGACTCGAACGCAAGGGAAAGAGAGTGCAGTAAGGTGGAGCCGAGCAAAAATAGCAGATCTTCCTCTCATCCTCGGGGCAGCTGAAAGGCGGGACAGGCTACACCCTCTGAGAAGAGGGATGAGGAAGAGACAGAGTCAGGTACAGATCAGGTTACTGTCCTTGATAAGGAGGTCACTTTATCTCTGACAAATCACAGCACAGAGGTAGGGCTGGAATTACAACAGACCTGTAGTAGATCCACATCTGCAATGAATGGAAAGGGTGAAATAGCTCAGTATGATGAAGGCTCCAGAGTACCTGATGCTGAAGAGCTGGAGTTCTCTGAAATTACTGAGAGTCAAGAGAGAGTTGAACCTGCGCATGCAGAACTTGAGTTCCCAGAACTGCACAAAGTATAGCACAAAGCTATCAAGGCTCCTAGCCAGAACTCAAGCGGATTAACACTGATGTCCAGCAAGGACTGGGAGGCAGGAGCAGGGTAATAAAGGGTGATACAATCACCTGACCAACAACAAACCCAGCACCAGGGGAAAACAGACCAGCAGCCAGAAACCACAACAAGATGGCGGATGGTCAAACTGAATAGATTCTAACAGGTGGTTTATGAAGCCAATAAACCCACATGGATTTGCAAGAGAACGTGCCTCCTGTTTCCTCCTACGCACCTGAGTGAGTACAATCCTTACAACACATAGAAAGATGGAGAAATTAATACAGTTCTGCCGTATTGGCACTAAGCCAAATTCAGATGGCAAGTTAGACCTGTGTACATTAGTCGCGACTCGTGAATGGAAAAGTCATGTTAAACAATGTAAAAAGCTTATGAAGTTGTGTGGAATGCCAGAAGGGGGGAGGTTACAGCCCCTAGAGTGGAAGGTTGTCTTGAAAGAAAGAAAAGGTATCCTAGAAGATAATGGATTGTTGTCTACTGCTAGGGCATGGGAAAGAGTCTCTGAAAGTCTGTACAGAGAAAATTGGGTAGAGGAGGAGAGGAATAGAAGGGACAGAGTTTTGAGTTATGTGTATTACAAAAATATATCCTGTGAGCGGCCATCGCCGTATAATGGTGGCACAGGGCCATGTGCTACCTCCGATGGCAGCCATTTTGTGGATGAGCCATGTGTTACTTCTGGCAGCCATTTTGTGGATGGCAAATGTGTTACTTCTGGCAGCCATTTTGTGGATGGCAAATGTGTTACTTCTAGCATCCATTTTGTGGATGGCAAATGTTCTACTTATGGCAACCATTTTGTGAATAAGCCATGTGTTACTTCTGGCAGCCATTTTGTGGAAGGCAAATGTGTTACTTCTGGCAGCCATTTTGTGGATGGCAAATATGCTACTTCTTCTGGCAGCCATTTTGTGGATGGAAAATGTGTTACTTCTGGAAGCCATTTTTGTGGATGGCAAATGTGCTACTTCTGGTGGCGGCTGTTATGATCTGCTACAAGCACTAAGGAAAGATGGGAATTCTGTCCCTACAATAGAACTGAGCTGGATCCCTACGATGTAACGGGGAACCTGATCCTGCGACCAGACCCGCTAAAGTCCTCAGCTAGTCTGAACGAAGACCTATAGTTGCGAGGGAGAAATCCCTACAAGATCTAGGGACTGGGAGAAAAGGTGGACACCTCCTAACAGAAATTGTAGCAGGGAAAAATAAAACAGAAAGCAAATTACTACGAGATCCTAAGATCAAGCAAAACTGACTGAGTAAGGCACCTAAGCTCCCGGCTAGCTTAAGAGTAGATAATACAATGAAGTCCAGCAAAGCCAGAAGGGCGGAGCCAGACTAAATAGGGAAAAAAGGTCATGTGACCAGCAAACAGAAACAAAATCTAACAAGAGGGTTCTAACAGCAGCCATTTTGGAACGTCGCCCCAGGTCATACAAACTGAGCCATATCATCATGTGACTAACATTGATCTGTCTAAATCAAGTGAGGCACAATCCAGGAAGATACACACAACTTCCGATGGTGAACATCTTAGACTAAGACTACACACCACACCACCAAATCCTTGTTACCCAGTAATGACCACTAGCGGCCAATACTATATTCCTTCAGGAAGTGAACAGGCTTTACCCATGTTCCCTGTTACAATGGTGTCCAGTGGGCCAAAGACCCTTTCCCCTATCACTCCTGTCATGAATCCAGCAATCCTCCCACCTGGATCATCCCCAGCAATGACCCTTTCTACTGTTCCTTCCACTGCCAATTTAGCCTCACACCCACATGAGATATTCCAAGCAACGACCTCTCCTCCCAATGCTTCTGCTACAACAGCACTCTCATGTAGGCTACCTAACCCTATACCTCACTGGTTTTCTCGCAGCCAACCACACACCTGTATGGGACAGTGGCAACTGTATCAAGGGGAGGCTCAATCTGGGAGGGGGATACCAAAATCAAAGGAAGCACAAAGGGGAGGGAATGTTGGAAACCTATTCTTGAAAAAGAACTTCCTGAGGGACCCTTGTTGGTGGGAAAGGGTGACATAACAACAATGGAAACGGACGCTATTGTTAAGGCTGCCAACCCTCGGTTAGAGCACAACGGAGGTGTGGCTAGAGCTATAGTGGAAGCTGGAGGGGCGACTATTCAAGCTGACAGTTGAATCATTGTTGAGTCACGTGGTCAGATAGCTGTTGGGGACATAGCGGTGACTAATTCTGGCAATCTTCCGTGTAGAATGATCATACACGCTGTGACCCCTACTTTTGACTGCATTCCTCCAGATGTTAGTGCACAACAACTTCGCGCAGCAATAACTTGCATTTTAGAGTATGTGAATATTAGTGAGCAAATTGAGACCTTGACAATTCCCGCTATTGGTATTGGCATTTTCGGTTTCCCTGTTCATGCTTGTGCAAGAGAAATTGTTGCAATTATAATGAACAAGTGTTGCCCCCAAGCATTTGCTGCCTCTCCGAAATCAGGTTAATTAGTAATGAGGACAGGACTGTTAAAGCTTTTAAGACTGCCTGCGTCACCTGGACTCCACCAGATGATATTGGAGCTTCCCAAATAGAGCCCCTCATTCCAGGACTGTTACCTCCTCCTGCTCCTCATACACAAGTGATTACATCTGTACTCCTGGTGCCACCTCTACTCCCGCCTCAGGTGCCACCACCAACCGTGCCGATGCTCATGTCTGAGGAGCCCACCCTCTACGTTAAGTTTACACCTCAGCAAGCTGCTACTCTTTTGAACCAACTTTCAGATCCAGAAAAACAGCCTTTCTACAGAAGCATGCTTCAAATCCAAAAGAATTACTCAGCCACGTGGCAAGATTTCATTTCCCTGGCAAATCTTAAAGCAGGCGATGCATATTAGCCTGTTATGGAAATCGCGTTCAATGATGCCTCACTTGCCAGTGACACAACATGGGACTCTGGTTTTGAGTTCTGTCAACAACTTAAGACATGGGCCTCGGATAAGTTAGCTGATCAGTCAACATCTTTCAAGGATGTCACGCATGGGCCAGGGGAATCGGTGGAGAGATATCATGCTCGTCTAACTCAAATGTTTAATGACCTTGGCTTCAGTAACCAAATAAAAGTTCAATGGACACTGCTCATCTCCTCTTTTGTTGAAGGCCTTCGGGATGCCCTGAGGAAGCAATTTCAAGCAATCAGACCTGAATATACTACATTGGATCCTAAGGATGTTTTAACAATAGCTAAGGGATTCGAAAAAACCCTCCCTGAGAAATCTTCAACAATCTCGAACAAAAAGACCAATATTCTATAGACTGATGTGCAACATCAAAACCAGAAACCTCCATCACCTCGTACCAAAGATGTCTGCTATTGTGGTAACCCGGATCACCGAAAATGGGATTGTAGGGCCCCTCTTCCAGGACGCAGATTCGGGAACCACAACGAGGATAATCGCAGATTCAACTATCCTCATCACAATGACCAATACTACGGACGACCACCACAAGCTCAGATGCATCCAGATGTCAATCACACCACTGCTTTGATGGATCTAAGTACCCGATAAGACAAGGGCAAGCCTGTGTCCACTACTTTGGCTTCTTTGTCTGGTCCAATAGCCAAATGAACTATTAACGTTCAAGGCAAATCCTTACAGTTTCTTGTGGATATAAGTGCAGCCAGAAGTGTTATCAGATTACAGGACCTGCCTTTTCCCGATCTGATATCCTCTGAAGCCATGACATGCATGGGAGTGGATGGCATGCTTACTTATAACAAGCTCACCCGCAAAATACAGGTTGGACCATACTAAGAAGTGTTTATGTGTCTTGTCCTACTAACCTTCTGGGAGCAGACCTTCTCCAAAAGCTGAGAGCGACCATCGCCTATTCATCAGATGGTCTCATCATCACTACCACTGACCCGCTCAATCAGAGCGAAGAGTGTCAACTTCAAGCCGCACCTCTGTTTGTGATGATGGACGAAGCTGCTAACATTGTCTCAAGTGTTCCGCCAGAAGTGATGTCACAAGTTCCATCTACTCTGTGGTCTACTGGCCCTGAAGATATTGGACGTCTTGTTGTACCTCCGGTACGGGTCATTCTTAAACCTGGAGCTCAACTTCCTAGGGTGCTCCAATACCCACTCAAATCTGCCCAGGAAGAGTCTTTGGGCACTCAAATCAAGACTCTGTTACTCTGTTGGAGAATGGGGCTCTAGTCAAATGTAACTCTCTCTGTAACTCACCTTTGTTCCTAGTAAAGAAGAGGACGTTAAAAGGAGAAGCCCCGAAGTACCGCATGGTTCAAGATCTCCGGGCTGTTAACGCGGCAACTGTACTAGAAACTCCCATTGTGCCCAATCCACATACATTGTAGTTAGAAATACCATCTGATGCAAAACGTTTCACTGTCATCTATCTGACCAATGCTTTCTGCATCGTACCACTGCATCCAGAAGATTGGTACCTGTTTGCCTTTACTTACAGAGGATCACAATACACCTGGATGGTCTTATCATAAGGAGCACAGAACTCACCAAGTCATTTCTCTTAGGCCCTTGCCTCTTGTCTACAGCTGTGGAGAGAGATTAACCATCAAGTTGCTCTCCTTCAGTATGTGGATGATCTCTTACTATGTTGTCCTGATCAGGCAATTGCTGAAGGGTCGAGTCTCAGTCTTCTCCTTCATCTTGCACAACAAAACTGTAAGGTGTCCCTCAACAAAGTCCAGTGGTGTCAGCCTAAAGTCGTGTTTTTAGGCAACTGTCTCTCTTCAAAATTGAAACACCTAACAGGTGAAAGGAAACTTGCTATTAAGACCGTTCCTCTACCAAAAGGACCTAAGCAGTTACAAGCTTTTTTAGGACTTATCACATATTGTTGCCAATGGATTCCAGACGCTTCCAAGCTGATGCAACCACTGTACGATGACCTCAAGACGTCAATGTTTCCACTATGTCCCAAATCCGTGGAAGCCTTCTACGCTCTTAAACAGGCCATACAGTCTGCACCAGCTCTTGGAATCCCAAATTATCAACTACCTTTTTACTTGTTTGACAGTGAAGTACCAGGACATGCTTCCGGAGTCCTAGCACAGAAAATGGAGGAAGAACAAGACCAATCGGCTATTACTCTGCCGGCCTGGACTCTGTGTCTCATGCTTCCCCTACTTGCTTCAGAGCCATACATGCTGCATATATGCTTCTGGGCAAAACTTTTGACATCATCTTAGGACATCCAGTTTTCTCAATAGCTTCACACGACATAAAAGCTATTCTTGGCCAGACTCAACCTAAACACATGTCGCTGCAGCGTCATATGAGACTCCAATATTCTCTCTTGATTCCGGATAATGTCACTCTTGTCCGCTGCACCATCCTCAACCCGTCTACGCTGCTTCCTCTTTCCAGGGAGTATGTGGATGATGATACTGATGCTCTCGGCAAAGACGCCTTTACACACTGAGAGGATCATGACTGTCTCGAACAAATACAGGAAGAAGCCGCCTCCAAGAAAAACGTGTCTGAAGACCCATTCCCATATGCTGACCTGACATTCTTCACTGATGGTTCCAGATTTGCAGATGAAACAAGAAGGTTCCATATGGGATATGCCGTGGTTACACTTGACCAGGTCATCTCAGTCGGATCCCTACCACCTCACATGTCTGCACAAGAAGCGGAACTTAAGGCTTTGACATTGGCTTGTCAGGAATCGACAGAGAGGGTGGTCAACATCTACACAGATTCAAGGTATGCTTTCGGAGTGGCTCATGATTTCGGCAGTATCTGGGCAGCCAGAGGATACCTAACGTCCAGTGGAACTCCTGTAAAACCTGCTGCTTCCATACAAGAACTTGTGGCCGCTCTAGATCTACCTCCGGAGGTTGCAGTGATCAAGATCAAAGCTCACAGGAGATTGGATTCTCCAGAAGCAAGGGGGAACTTCTTCGCTGACGAAACAGCAAAAACTTATGCTGCAGATCCATTTGGGAAAGAGAAAGCAGCAGTGTACGTGTCACAATACACTGAAGAAGGGCCTCAAAGCTCTCTTATGAGGTTTATCCATCTACATCAAGACAAGACACCAGATGATGAAAAGAAATCGTGGCAAGAAGGAGGAGCTAAAAAGGATGAAGATGGAGTCTGGAGGATGAACAAAAAGATCTGTCTACCCAGTAATCTGTACCCCTCGGTGACAGAATGAGCACATGGTATCACCCATAGAGGCAAGAATCAGATGAATGACTTGATTTGGAAGACTTATATGGCACTTGGGATCTCTACTGTCACCCAAAAATATTGCAAGTCCTGTCTTGTGTATGCAACATGCAATCCAGCACCGCCTCAGAAAGTTACTCGGAAACATTTGGCTAAAACACTCTATCCCTTTCAGAGAATTCAAATCGATCATATTCAAATACCAAAAGTAGGGAAGTACGAGTATGTACTGGTAGTGACTGACATGTTCTCAGGATGGCCCGAAGGCTATCCAGTAACCAACATGACTGCCAGAGTGACTGTTAAGAAACTGATGACTGAAGCAGTATGCAGATATGGGGTCCCTGAGCTAATTGAGAGTGACCAAGGACCCGCATTCATTGCAGCATTGACTAAGGAACTATGGACATTAGTAGGGGCTGATTTGGGTTTACATACTCCATATCACCTTTAGAGCTGTGGAAAAGTAGAAAGACTGAATGGCACCTTGAAAAATAAAATACTGAAAGCCAGTCAGGAGGTCAGACTTCCTTGGACATACATTTTGCCCATTGCCATATACTCAGTCTCAAACACTCCATGGAGTCCCACTAAACTCACACCATATGAGATTCTTTTTGGGGGCCACCAAGGTTGGGTCAATATTTTCCACAACAGCTAGCCTTAGGAAGTGATACTCTTGCAAATTATGTCATTGTCCTTACTAAAGAACTGTCAGTAACACGTGCATGAGTTTTATCATCCATTCCAGATCCAGATTCCAGTGAAGGTACCCATACTTTCCAACCTGGTGACTACATGCTGGTAAAGAAATTCATCAGAAAGACATCCCTGGAGTTGAGATTTGAGGGTCCCTACCAAGTGCTCCTGACCACTCCTACTTTGGTCAAACTTGAAGGAAGACCGACGTGGATTCACTCCTCTCACTGCAAGAAGTTCGTGCCTCCTTCAGAACCTTATACATAATGTTGCATATCCTTTACTTTGTGTGTTGTGCCATTCTATACTCCTTTGTAGGAGCACAACAGGTCGCAATCACTCAAGAGGGGGGGTGATCACATTCTGGTATAACACCACTGCACACGTTGCTTCTTATAAATTTGATTATTGTGATGTAGTACAGTGTGACACTAAATGGGTTTCCTCAACTTCCACAATGAGTCAACTGCCACAGCTGAGATCAGGACAACAATATATATGTAAAAAATACAAAAAAGTTTAGTGTCTGCTCACCTCCTCTGTAGCGCACGGATCCTGCTGTGCGGCAAGTTTTCAAAACTTTAGAAAAAATAAGTCCAGCACTGTAAGTCCATGAAATCCATTTTCTTTTTATCCCAAAACTTCCAAATATTAAAACAGTTAATTAATTGTCCAGAAATTAAAAACATACGCGTTTCAACGCGAGAGACTGCGTCTTAATCATTGGCAAGGATCTGGTGGCAGACTGAACATTTTGAGCTCATAATCATTTGAGAACAATATATATGTGTTACAGGTGCTGGATGGGGACAAACTTGTAGTTCCTTGAGGGCGGTCAGGTGGAACACTGGTGAAGATTGGGGGTATAGACCAAACACAGCCTTAAGAAAACAAGACTCAGGGCAATCCCTACTCTCTAGGATGACACTCTCCCATACAAAAGTCCTCAAGCCCTGTGATACCATTGGCCAATGCAACCCTTCAGTCCTCAACCTGGAGAACCATCAACCTGGCGATAAAGGCACCTATCTGCTGGGTACATATTTAAATGGTATGTGTGCCAGTTGTGCCCACCTAGGCCAGTTTATATTAGCAGACATAAAAGAAATGTCAACAAAAGATAAACCACTGAGGACTCTCAACTCTAAATATTTTTCTAACAAAAGATAAAAACACGCACTCAAACCCCCTAATGTTCCGTATCGAAAAACTTAAAATGATAGCCATGCCAAACCCCACATTTGAAGATATTTTTGCAGTTGAAACGGGATACACTGAGACCAACTTATGGTTGAAGTGGATGAAATATACAGCCAATCAATATAATAAAGCCAATTGCTTATTCTGTGCAGGAGCGAGACCCCACGTAGGATCTGTCCCTCTAGACTTACCCAGATGTGGAAAAATGTTTCCTGAGTCTGTTCACTAACAAACCTCTTGACAAAACAAATTGCGAAAACTGGAAAAGAAGTACCCCATAGTCACAAAAACACCTAATCGAGGTCAAGGCATTACCATATACCCAGGAAAATATACCTGTTATACTAATACTGATGGGAGCATATTTTTGGGCAATTTTACAAAGGGATATTGCAGCAGATACAGTAATGCAACCAGACGAGACCTGATCAATCAAACCCAGTCTATTTCTGATGTTTTCTGGATATGTGGATACATGAAGATCAGAACTCATTTAGAAGGAGAGTGGATAGGAGAATGTACTAATAGCCAAAGCCATAATGCCCTTCTACATAGCAGCAGAATGTAAGGATGCCCTAACTTCAGAAGATCTCCACAGAACAAAAAGAGAAACAAATTTGGAACCAAAAGGCAGATTCGACCTCCACATTAATATTGATGTTATAGGGGTACCAAGGGGTGTACCAGATGAATTTAAAGCCAGAGATCAAATCAGAGCAGGTTTCAAATAATTTTTATTGCCCCTAGTGATCATAAATAAAAATGTAGACTGAATAAATTACATCTATTATAATCAACAGAGATTTGTCAATTACACTAGAGAAGCTCTTCAAGGTTTGGCAGACCAACTAGGCCCTACATCAATAATGGCATTTCAAAACAGAATGACCCTTGACATGACATTGGCAGAAAAAGGAGGTGTTTGCAAAATGGTGAAATCTGCATGTTGTACCTATATTCCAGATAATACAGGTCCCACCGGAAAGGTTACAATAGCCATAAAAAAGCTAAATTCCCTACAAAAAGAATTAAAAAGTAATTCAGGTGTAGAAGATCCCTGGGACTTTTAGTTTTCATGGATGAAGGGATGGCAGAGATGGCTAGCTCAGATAGGTGTTGTTATCCTTGTCGTCTTAATTATTGCAGCTATTATTGTTTGCTGTGTTCTTCTCTGTGTAAGGAAGATGATTGAGAAAGGAGTAAAAATATCAGTGCCCTTTTTCCTAGCTCAAGAGGCTAGTTATTCTGCACATGTGTATTCTTTGTAATCATGGTGATGGGAGATTGGAGCGTAATAGACCCAGCAGTTAGGTAAGTCCCGAGGATGCGGGTAGCGCGCTCCTATATACCTCCTGATATATCCCTAATTGGTCACACATTCTCTGGTGTCTATAGCATCCATATTGTCATGAAGCCTCTGATGTCATATGGACTCTTAACACTGATGGATTAGGAAACCATGGTAGGATCAAGGTAAAAAAAAAAGTGAATAAAGTATTTAGGGGGGACTGTTGAGGAAATCCATAAGATCAAATACTTAATTAACCTCAAGACAAAAGAGATTGAGAGAAACGACCCATAAAGTGTATTATTTCACCTTACATAAGCTTGCTCAGATCAAAGTGTGACACTAAAAATTGCTGCCATTTCCTGTTTCACCACACACCATGCTCTGGTATCCAAGATGACACCCACCCTGATGACCTCATGGATCTGCCCACGATGACGATCACCCTGATGACTTCATGGACCAACCCAGCCTGATGACTTAATGGATCCACCCACGGTCTAGCTCATTGCCCAACCCACTAATCAATGGAATACATCCGATCACTCCCATTTTAGAGCTAACCCCTTCCAGGGGTTATATAAATCTACAGTACAGACAAAAAGTTTTGACACACCTTCTCATTTAAAGATATTTCTGTATTTTCATGACTATGAAAATTGTAAATTCACACTGAAGGCATCAAAACTATGAATTAACACATGTGGAAATATATACTTAACAAAAAAGTGTGAAACAACTGAAATTATGACTTATATTCTAGGTTCTTCAAAGTAGCCACCTTTTGATTTGATTACTGCTTTGCACACTCTTGGCGTTCTCTTGATGAGCTTCAAAAGGTAGTCACCAGAAATGGTCTTCCAACAATCTTGAAGGAGTTCCCAGAGATGCTTAGCACTTGTTGGCCCTTTTGCCTTCACTCTGCGGTCCAGCTCACCCCAAACCATCTCGATTGGGTTCAGGTCTGGTGACTGTGGAGGCCAGGTCATCTGGCGTAGCACCCCATCACTCTCCTTCTTGGTCAAATAGCCCTTACACAGCCTGGAGGTGTGTTCGGGGTCATTGTCCTGTTGAAAAATAAATGATGGTCCATCTAAACGCAAACCGAATGGAATAGCATGCCGCTGCAAGATGCTGTGGTAGCCATGCTGGTTCAGTATGCCTTCAATTTTGAATAAATTCTCAACAGTGTCACCAGCAAAGCACCCCCACACTATCACACCTCCTCTTCCATGCTTCACGGTGGGAACCAGGCATGTAGAGTCCATCCGTTCACCTTTTCTCCGTCGCACAAAGACACGGTAGTTGGAACCAAAGATCTCAAATTTGGACTCATCAGACCAAAGCACAGATTTCCACTGGTCTAATGTCCATTCCTTGTGTTCTTTAGCCCAAACAAGTTTTTTCTGCTTGTTGCCTATCCTTAGCAGTGGTTTCCTAGCAGTTATTTTGCCATGAAGGCCTGCTGCACAAAGTCTCCTCTTAACAGTTGTTGTAGAGATGTGTCTGCTGCTAGAACTCTGTGTGGCATTGACCTGGTCTCTAATCTGAGCTGCTGTAAACCTGCGATTTCTGAGGCTGGTGACTCGGATAAACTTATCCTCAGAAGCAGAGGTGACGCTTGGTCTTCCTTTCCTGGGGCGGTCCTCATGTGAGCCAGTTTCTTTGTAGCGCTTGATGGTTTTTGCAACTGCACTTGGGGACACTTTCAGAGTTTTCCCAATTTTGCGGACTGACTGACCTTCATTTCTTAAAGTAATGATGGCCACTCATTTTTCTTTACTTAGCTACTTTTTTCTTGCCATAATATAAATTCTAGCAGTCTATTCAGTAGGACTATCAGCTGTGTATCCACCAGACTTCTGCACAACACAACTGATGGTCCCAACCCCATTTATAAGGCCAAACATCCAACTTATTAAACCTGACAGGGCACACCTGTGAAGTGAAAACCATTTCCGGTTACTACCCCTTGAAGCTCATCAAGAGAATGGCAAGAGTGTACAAAGCAGTCATCAAAGCAAAAGGTGGCTACTTTGAAGAACCTAGAATATAAGACATAATTTCAGTTGTTACACACTTTTTTGTTAAGTATATAATTCCACATGTGTTAATTCATAGTTTTGATGCCTTCAGTGTGAATTTACAATTTTCATAGTCATGAAAATACAGAAAAATCTTTAAATGAGAAGGTGTGTCCAAACTTTTAGTCTGTACTGTATGTTCCAATTAAATAAAGGTCTTGGAGCTGAGCCATTAGATTGAGCAAGAAGAGTACATCCAGCTGTGTGTGTCTGGTGTTATTTCTTTATTGCATGCACTTGATCAATATTCATTAGGCCAGGAGTAGGCAACCAGTGAACATTTCTTATTGTTCAACCTAACAAGTGCATACAAATAATATAGGGTACTTAATAAAAACTGTTTTTGATTAAAAAAAAGTGCAAGAGCCATCCCACCAGCATCAAGGTGTACCCAAATCAGGATGGTCCTAACCTCTAGTATTAAAGCCTTACCATGTTTCAAACTGACTTAAATGTGAATAAGAGCTGAACAGGACCTGGATACCCAGCAAATGGGAAGCTACAGTGGTGGCCAAAAGTATTGGCACCCCTGCAATTCTGTCAGATAATACTCAGTGTCTTCCTGAAAATGATTGTAATCACAAATTATTTGCTATTTTTATCTTCATTTAATTTGCTTGCAAGGAAAAAACACAAAAGAGAATGAAGCAAAAATCAAATCCTTGATCATTTCACACAAAGCTCCAAAAATGGGCCAGACAAAAGTATTGGCACCCTCATGCTCAATGTGGTACACACAAGGACACAGGACAGAGGTTGAGTCAACTTTAATCCATGTTAACTGGCTGCAAGTGTCATTTAGTTATTGCCAACACCTGTTAGATGCCACAGGTAAGTTACAGGTGCTGGTGATTACACAAATTAGAGAAGCATCACATGATTTTTCAAACACTGCCAATACTTTTGTCCACCCCCTTTTTTAGGTTTGGTGTGGAATTATATCCAATTTGGCTTTAGGTCAATTCTTTTTGTGTTTTTTCATTGAAGACAAATTAAATGCAGATAATAATACCAAAGAATTTGTGTTTGCAATCATTTTCAGGAAGAAACTGAGTATTATCTGACAGAATTGCAGGGGTGCCAATACTTTTGGCCACCACTGTATGTAAGTCTGCGGTCCACCTGAAAAAGTTGGCCACATCATTACCTGCATTAAGTGCAGAAACTTAACTGAAAAACATGAACTGGAGTATAAGTTATATGCATTATTGCTTTCACTTATTTACTTACAGTAGGGTATGTGTTCATTGTTATTCTGTCTTAGGTTCTTAAGTTTTGTCTGGCCAGTGTGAACATGCTCCAATATTTTGCATGCATACCAATTGTGGAGACACGCGGTCAGCGGGAGCTCTAGTCCGCTAGTCCGAAACCACGTGGACCAGGGTTTATCCCACCGAAAGCCCGCTCTCCTTTTACCGTGGGCATTATACTACTCAGCCAATAATATAATCCGGCACACCAAACGTAAGTAGAATGCAAAAACAAAGTTTTTATTTCAAACAATGACAGCTCATACTTCCGATGAACATAGATAAGTATAGGTACATAATTCCTCCTCTATAGTATTCGTTTTCCTGAGCACCCTCAACATTAGTGAGCTTCCCCACTATTTTTTCTAGCATTATACTACTCAGACATAACAGTGTGAGGATAAAACAGTGTGGCAATATTATTGAACCATGTACAGGCAAATGAGCCATAGAACAGCCACAGCATAGTACCCAAGATGATGCAAAATTACTGAGCCTCACCCATCTGCTGACTAGCCGGGATATGAGCAGCTGTGACTTCAGAGATTCTAGGGCCAACTACCCCCACCTGTGGCATGCACAGAGAGAAGGTAATAACAAGCTTAGGATGCTGACAGTCTATTGCGTTACAAGGCCAGGTGACCGTAGGGTCACAACCTGTCTTGTCTGAACATCTCCATGGGGCTCAGGTGACCGGTTGATCCAAATCCTGACTACCCCAAACGTATCCATGGATTGAAGGATGGTCAATGGAGCTATATTCTTTCAGCCGTTGCCGTGGTCCCCTAAGCTGGCATCCTGTAAATTGTCATATCTGTGTCCCTCGTGATGGAGCCATGATCTAGCAGCTATCCTGTGTTCATGGCTGTGGTTTTGCAAAGAGTTTCTAGTTCTTTGGATCTCTTGAATATATTGTTTCAGAGGCATCTCCCCTTTTTACAGTTCACAACTATTGTCCCTAAAGCCATAATCCACATGTCAAGGGGAAAGGGTGATATGGTTAACCAGCATTGTTTGATCATTTATAGTTGATCCTTCAATTTTTACAAGTCAACAAACTGCATGGCTTGGTTTAATGTGTAATCTATAGATCAGCAAACGTCATTGTTCGGTGACCCTGCATCTCTATTTTGCAAAGATAACAGTACAATAAACTGTAGGACCTGATATTAGCGGTAAATAACAACTTTTCATCAATTTGCAAATATCAATTCAACCTACAAGAAGAGTCAACATAAAGATAACAGTCTATGCCTCCTTTACTGAAAATAGACATCTGGATAATTAAGATTAAATGCTGTGTCATCACACCAACACTTTCCGTTATCCTTTTTAATAAAGCCACAGTTCCTTGTTTTTAATTGTACAGATACCTGATTGTCATAAATTTTCACTCTCCTTAGCTACTTTTAAGTACTGCATCCCCCTCTAGCTTTCATCCTGCAGTAGGTTACAACAGCTGAGCTTTTTGCCTGTTGTAACTTAAAATTGCAATCTTTGCATTCACATCAGAGTTCAGTGCTGTCCTTTCTTCGCCCCTTAAGACAGTTTTTAATTCATAGTTAAATGGGTAATCTCACTTTGTTTACTTCTGCATTGGAAGGTGCACGATATTTCAATTGAGCCTTGTGATACCACTGACCCGGCTCACTTTTTAATGCAAAAGTTAGTGGTTTCAAATCTCGCCTTGCAAAGCAATCTGCCAATATGAACCCTCCTGAGACGTCTTATCTACTTGGGCATTAAAAGGAATCTGTCACCCTAAATTGGCGGGATATTTAAATGATGGCAGTCAGGTCAGATGGGCGGTGTTTTGGGTACTTGCCTTAACATGTTGTTCACCGCTGTCTCCATTATTTCTGGGAATTGTAGTCGTTGCCCTCCATATAACGCGCCTGCGCATTGCAATCTTGAATTGCGCACGCGCAGTATGCTTTGCCCGCAGATTGCAATGCGCAGGCGCGTTATATGGAGGGCAACGACTACAATTCCCAGAAATAATGGAGACAGCGGTGAACAACATGTTAAGGCAAGTACCCAAAACACCGCCCATCTGACCTGACTGCCATCATTTAAATATCCCGCCAATTTAGGGTGACAGATTCCCTTTAAGGGCAAAGAAAGTTGAATAAAATGATGCCTTAATGTCTGCAAACCAATTTCTTATTCCAGGGAAATAAATATTTGTCTTATATGCAAATGAGCTTTTAAGATCTATTGTCCGTACACAGATCTTCATGAGAATCTTCATCGAAATCTCATTCTAAATGAAAGGGGGCATTTCCAATGTGAAACATGTAATAACTGACAATCTGCTCTCCTGATCTACATGACTCACATTGGTAACTCCCCCTTACATATAAAATAAGATCTAGAGGCAGATTTTAAGGGAGATCTGTGTCCTGCCCATATATATAACTGCTCATTTACATATTAAGATAAATCAAGGTATCATTTTATTCAGGTTCATATGACCTGCATGTCCATATAGATGGCTTAGTAGGGTTGATCCTACTGACATATTCATTTTAAGGCTCCTGTTTAGGTGTCCTCGATTAGATACATTATGCCTTAACCTCAGGTATCTGCAAAGAAGGTAATTTTGTGTAATATGTGTTGTAACAATGCTACTCACTTGGGAGCGAGATGAGGTATCACAGGAACCATTTCTTTTTAAAATTCTGGCTGGTTTATTTCAGTCCTCATAAACCGCATAACAGGAAAATTCAAATCAGCCTTTGTCCGGCACAAAGTGGAACATAAAGTAACAAATCTGTTTGCCTGCTTGAGTCCAGCTTCCTAGTTCTTCCTAGTTGTTTAGCAAAGGCACACAATCCAGTAGATCTGCAAACCTCCACACACACTGACATCTGTGAGACAAACAGGCCTCATTTTACAATGTGAACCACACCCAGCTCTTCAGCTGCTCCCATTCAACTTGTGATGATCGATTAACCCCTCTTAGTACTATAAGTTCTGGAGCATTACTGAAGGTTTATATCACAGAGGACATGCACCTCTATGATACATATCTCCCATCCACTCTGTATCCAGCAGTATACAGTGTGTATAAATATATGTGTGTTATGTGTATATATATTTGTGTGTGACATGTGTAATGTCTATATATACATGTATGTAACATGCAAATGTATATTTAAATGTATGAGTAAGTAAATGTTTGAGTAATTTTCATGTAAAAATGGTTGTGTACTGTTGTGCTGTAGTCATTATCTGGATGCTAAAAATCTTGTAATACCTACAGACGTAGGTTTATGTCATGATTACTGTGTGCTCCGCATACAATACACTTTGTGAATTAGGTTTTTACGCAATTTAGTTTACTTGTTTGTTCCCAACTGTGGATTAAGAATCTGTTTCCAGCTCATGCAAGACGACGCCCAATGATCAGTTCTTGTAAAATAACATGTTAAGGAGCATCTGTGAGCCCGAAAATATCACAATATACTAAACATATTGTACCAGATGTCATATCAACAGAAACACATTCCGAAAACTGTAGATTTGTTTACTTTTCTAGAAAATTGTACAGTAATCTACTTCTTTTATATTAATTTCTTTCCAACTCTTATCTGTTGTCCAGCAAAGAAACGTAAGACGATCATCGACTTGAATGCAACCAAGCAATCATTTGTCGGATTGTTTGTTTGAATGATTGACCATCAATGTCAATCTGTTTATGCAAAGGGTGAAATCTATGGCATATCTGTAAAGTTTTGGCTACTAAACTCATATCAAGAAAATCTGCAGCATATCCATCCCTTGAAGGGGTACCCTAAGCTCGTACACATGCTCAGACATGGCATTATGTTGAGCTCTAGTGATAACAATGTGGGGAAAGTGATATATTCGTGGGTTTATGTAGTTCCTTCCCATATAAGGTTAAGACTGTGTCTACATCATCCTATACAGGACTTTCCTTTTCTCCGCAGCTATCCTGATGGGCAGGATCTCTCTCTCTAGTCTAACAGTATCGAGAGCTGCGTTTTCAATCTGAAGATGACAAAAATGGGGACAGGAATGGAAGCGGGGAGTGTCTGTCTTTCTTCTCCCTGAAGGTCACCTGCAAAGGTCCAATGCCTTAATTACCCTCTTTTGAATGCGGGGCCACACAATGCTCTGTTTTAAGAGCGTGCTTGCAATGGCTCGCTCTCAAAGCTTTAGGGACAACGCTGTGCCTGCCTCGCTCGCTTCTGCCTGCATAGAATAGCTGCAGATCAATGAATATTTTAACAAAGAAATATTTCATTAAAAGAGCTGATTGCTTAATGAAGTGTCCCTGGGAGCCATCAGGACGCCTGCCTCCTTCTCTTAATGTAGGCAAGATTCATATCACGGCCAGCTGATTTATCAAATTACCGTAATCACCTGTATATACTTGCTGTTTTACTGAGGACCACAAAGACAGTAGTCAAGATTAACACTTTAGAAATGATCTTGTATAAT
>VIAB01010877.1:57411-68108 GCA_009801035.1 Oophaga pumilio | reverse complement strand
TCCCTGTCTGGCAGCAGGCAGGGACACGGGCGCTACACTAAGGAGACTACTGAAAACTCTTCCTGAAAGGACAGGAAGTATGAGTCTAAAATATTCCCAGTAGCCAGTGCAAATATTGCAAGATTACTGATTTGTAGCTTTCCTTTAATGATATCTGTGAAATCCCACCATCTTACTGGGTAGCAGCATATGGCCAGAAGCAGGAAAATGTTTTTTGTTAAATAGATTGGAAATCGGAATGGTCAGGGAGCGATCTAGCTTAAATTTATCTATTTTAAATAATTTAAGGGACTCACCAGCAGCTTGTAAGTAAATCTGTCTACATCTCCCATTATCTATCTATCTATCTATCTATCTATCTATCTATCTATCTATCTATCTATCTATCTATCTATCTATCTATCTATCTATCTATCTATCTATCCCATATCTATCTATGCCATATCTATCTATCTATCTATCTATCTATCTATCTATCTATCTATCTATCTATCTATCTATCTATCTATCTATCTCGAGGCTAGGAGAATAACCATCATTACTTCAACTTAGGCGTCAGTTTATTTAAAAAAATGAATTGGGTGTGCAATAATGCAATTGCCACCAGAAACAGAACATTTTGTTTTCCCCGATTTGGTAACGAGACGAGCTTCTGGATTCCCATTGATATAATCCTATGATGTGAAATGCAGTTTTGCTATTTCATCCATGCATTCATGGTCATGCAAATATTATATTTTGAAACCCCCAGGTCCTAATTTATGATATGTTTTAAATCCCAAACTATCATGTGTCTCATCTGAAGAATGGGCTTTTGGACACCAGCAGGCACCAGTGCCCAAGGGTTATCAACATTTATATACTCCCTTTAGAAAGACAGCACCTTTTTGACTTTTACCATGGACTACTTTTAGAGGACTTGATACAAGGCAAACATAAGAGACTCAAGGCCCCCACATATATGCACGCTTGCCTCAGTAGCCCTTTGGGGGGTGAATTGACTTCTGTGAAAACATAAGAATCAGGAACATGACTAGACTTCATTCTGCTGTTGATGAGAACAATGCGCAACCTTCGATCCTCTCAAGATCTCCTTCTCTACTCTCCCCTTATCTCTTCTTCCCACAACCGCAAACAAGACTTCTCCCGTGCCTCCCCTATACTCTGGAATTCTCTACCCCAACATATCAGACTCTCGCCTACCATGGAAATCTTCAAAAAGAACCTGAAGACCTACCTCTTCCGACAAGCCTACAACCAGCAGTGATCCTCAGTCTACTGAACCGCCGCACGACCAGTTCTACCCTCTCCTAGTGTATCCTCACCCATCCCTGTAGATTGTGAGCCTTCGCGGGCAGGGTCCTCTTTCCTTCTGTACTTATGTGTGTCTTGTATTGCTCATATTTTTTGTACTTGTTTAGGCTCGTCCCCTCTCACATGTAAAGTGCCATGGAATAAATGGCGCTATAAAAATGAATAATAATAATAATAAATAAATAATAATAATGGACATCCCCATATACAATAAATTGCTGCATGACATTCATCCCTATATGGACAGTTTTAGGCAAGTAGATATCATAAATGTGAAGAAGAATGTGTAGCCAAGGTCAAACTCTACTAATCACAACTAGATAACATGTTATCTCTCCTCAGTATGATGACATCAGGGAGTCACTTGGACAAATCATTTCCTTGTTAAGTTGTTATCTCAGAGATCCCAGAATCAATGAACAGTTTAATGCTTGTGCCGAAATCTGTAGAATGGGAGATCTGTTGATTTAGATATATACAAAAAGGTTAAAGATTATGGACATTTTTGTAATGGGGAAAAAAAAGATTTGTACATAAGTAAGTACAATTTAATTTAATAAAGGTAAACAATAAGTTTCAGTCTGCAATCTTCATTCCTTCATCCATTTTCAGACCCTCTGATATGCAGTTTGCAGCCTGAACAAAGTGGCAGATTTTTCTTTGGTGGGAGTTTCCCTCCCAGTAATATATGCTGGATGTAAGCTCTGTGTTTCTGTGTACACACGTGGTCAATATTGTTCCTACCCCTCGTTTAATGACAGAAAAAACCCACAATGGTGACAGAAATAACTTGAATCTGACAAAAGTAATAATAAATGAAAAATCTATGAAAATGAACAAATGAAAGTCAGACATAGCCCTGACCTAAATCCTATTGAGAATCTTTGGAACGAGCTGAAACATGCCGTCTGGAAAAGGCAACCTTCAAACACGAGACAACTGGAGCAGTTTGCTCTTGAGGAGTGGCCAAAATACCTGTCGAGAGGTGCAGAAGTCTCATTGACAGTTACAGGAATCGTTTGACTGCAGTGATTGCCTCAAAAGGTTGTGCAACAAAATATTAAGTTAAGGGAACCATCATTTCTGTCCAGGCCTATTTCATGAGTTTTATTTTTTTTAAATTCTGTGGAAGCATGGTTGAAAAGCAATGTCTGACTCTCATTTGTTAATTTTCATAGATTTTTGATTTATTATTACTTTTGTCAGATTCAAGTTATTTCTGTCACCATTCTGGGATTTTCTGTCATTAAACGAGGTGCACCAACAATTTTGACCATGTGTGTATGTCCAGGATCCTGCTGTCACAGCTTCATTACTGTAAATTCCTCTCCATGTGACTTTCTCCTTGTCTATAGTATTTTTTCTGTGTAGTATCAGATACTCTCTCCAACACAGATCTGTGAACAAAAATGTTCAATTAATTCATACATTTCCAGGAAGAATAATAGATCAATTTCACAACTCGTAGGTCTTAGAATTGGTGGTGAAGAAATGATATTTCTTGAGCAATACAATAGTTACTCAGAAAATATTAGGAGAACTGACAGACCCTCTTTAAATGGTGTTTTCTGCTACGGAGATGTATGTAAAATTGATTTGATCCTATATTATTGTATATTTTGCACAATACCAAGAATGAAGCCATTTTTCCAGCCAACAAACAACAATATTTATACACAGTCTCCCTCCCATTATGGTGTATTCTTCTGCTATTCCCATAACTGTGTGGGGAACAGAACTCAAGACTGGTAGAGGGCCTGTATTGGAAAACGCATTTTGATTTTTTTTTTTATGATTTTTTTTTGTTTTTGAAGTCCCACAGTACTCAATAACATTGCCTACAAGTTTGGAACTATAATAACGTCAGCATTTTTCATCATATTCACTGTAAACAGATGATGCATTTTTATGGCAGCGTGGTGAATATGATAGGAATCAATAAAACTGTGCAACTAAGCCAAGGATAAACCCGATGTAGCTATAGAGCAATTATATATCATAACAACGTAATTGTGTGCAGAACCGGTGTTTAGTATGAGACGCATCGGTCAAGGAGAGGTAATGTTTCTTACATTTCATATAAGTGAAATGCGTATATTGTTTTCTAAGAAGGGCGTCATTCTGCATTAGGTAGGGTAAGATTTTCTATTACGCACTTGTGACCATTATGCCAGGAGGGTGCTGAGCATGAGCAACACTATGTTCACAGAAGAGAGTGTCAAAACCTTTTTGAGAGTGGGGAAGATCTGGATGGGACAAATGTGCACAGATAGGACAGTACCGTAAGGAGCAAAATTGGGTGAGGGTGTTGGTAGGGCTCACCTGTAAGGGTTATGTAAGGACTCAACACCTGTAGAAGTTTGATGTGCGGTAGCTGTAGACCCCAAGTCTGAAGGTGAATATCGCCCAGATAACAGCTTGGCAAAGCGGAGATTATCACGATGTGCGGGCTTCGCTCATGAAAAGGATGAGATCCGAAGAGCGTAAGCAAGGATCCAAGAGTGTAAGCAAGGATTTTAATTTCCAACGCGTTTTGGCGCCAGTGCTTTAATCAAGGTAAGAAACCAAGACAGATAGCAATGCATTTTCAAATTGCCCTTTCCTCAGTTTGAAATGTAATTAAAAATGGCAGTTACCAGTAACAGTGGAGGTCAAGATAAGGTCTGGAAGACCAAGCAAAATTTCAGTGAGAGCTGCTCGTAGGATTGCTAGAGATGCAAATCAGAAACCCTGCTTGACTGCAAAAGACCTTTAGAAAGATTTAGCAGACTGTGGAGTTGAGGTACATAAATATGGCCTTCATGGAAGAGTCATCAGAAGAAAACCTCTCCTGCATCCTCACCACAAAATTCAGTGTCAGAAGTATGCAAAAGAACATCTAAGTAAGCCTGATGCATTTTGGAAACAAGTACTGTGGACCAATGAGATTAAAATAGAACTCTTTGGCTACAATGATCATGGATGATAATGGTATGTGTGGAGAAAAAAAGGCACTAAATTTCAGGAAAATAACATTTCGCCAACCATTAAGCATGGGGGTGGATCGGCGTTGGTTTTACAGCCAATGCCAATGAAATGGAGACCATTTAACGGGTAGAGGGAAGAATGGATTCAATGAAATTTCAATAAATTCTTGATGCAAACATAACACCATCTGTAAAAAATGTAATACAGCAGGAGCACACTTATGCAGTGATGAGGCAGTAGTGACTCAGCAAAGTTCAAAGCAAAAATCTCTTTAATGTGTTTACTTCACACAATATTAATGTACAACTCATATAAATGCATAGCACTAATGTCTATTTTCACATAAACACAGCACACGATATCCTCCAGATCGCAGCCGGGCACATATCCTCTTGATTACAGTCACTAAACATGCTAGTCCTCCTCTGACTAGTTACCGTGGGCGACTGCACCACCGTGTTACTGTCTCTTACAGAATTTCACAGTGCATGATATCGTTCAGTTTATTGTCACTAAACACGCTAGTCCTCCTCTGACCAGTTGCCGTGGGCAACAGCACCACAGTGTTACTGTGCTACTCCCAGCTTTTCACAGGGCAAGACATCCTTCAGTTTACAGTCACTAAACATGCTGGACTTCCCTTTGACCAGTAGCTGTTGGCAACTGCACTGCCGTGTTCACGTCTCTCTACTCACAGCATTACACAGTCCACGATATCCTCCAGTTTACAGTCACTAAATACGCTAGTCCTCCTCTGTCCTCTTGCCACGGGCGACTGCACCGCTGTGCAAGCTATGGGTGACAGACATCTCAGCTCCCCTGGCTGTTTGGCTCTGATGGCCTGTGTTGCCTCCCACAGGTAGAGCGCTGCAGAGCCGACTGCTCTGTCCTCCTTCAAAAACCAGACTGACACTGACTCTGACCCTGACACCCTCAAACCCTTTCCTGCAGGGCTTTTAACAAAGAAACCTGTGGCCTTCAGCCACATGGAAAACCCAGGCCTGGAATGAAATGGACTGCACGACTGCCATCCTGCAGTCTCTTTCACAACACAACATCACAGGTTTTCCCTACATCTGCCTTGGACACTCAGCATGTCCACGACCTACATTCCCTTTAGTCTGCATTGCAACCACCGCTGTGCCTGCAATGCCCTCTCATAGTCTCAATACGCCTTCGGGTGCATCCTGGAGGAAAGATACAGCGACCCCTACATGTAACACCAGTCACTGCCTCACAAAAAGCTGAAGTTGAAAACAGGATGGCTTCTACAAATGGATAATGATCCTAAACACATATCAAAATCCACAATAGACTACCTCGAAAGATGCAAGCTGAGGTTTTACAATAGCCCTCGCAGTCCCCTGATCTGAACATCATTGAAAATCTGTGGCTAGACCACAAAATAGCAGTGCATGAAAGACGACCCAGAAATCTCACAGAACTGCAAGAATTTTCCAAGGAAGAAAGAATGAAAATCCTGCAAACAAGAATTAAAAGACTCTTGTCTGGCTACAAAAAGTGTTTACAAGCTGTGATACTTTCAAAAGGGGGTGCTACCAGGTACTAAACATGCAGGGTGCCCAAACGTTTGCATTGGCCCATATTCCTTATCTTAATTTTTAAAATGTAAAAGATGAAAATATATATATTTTTTGCCAAAAATACAAAGGAAATGTGTCATCTTTAACTTTCGCCCTTTTAGAGATTATTTCATCCTCAACTTTTATTATTATTATTATTATTATTATTATTATTATTATTTATTTATAAAGCACCATTGGTTCTATGGTGCTGAACATGAGAAGGTGTTACATACAAATTACAGTAAACAAACTAACAATCACAGACTGATATAGAGGGAAGAGAGGACCCTGCCCTTTCGGGCTTAGATTCTACAGGATGGTGGGGAAGGAGACAGTAGGTTGGGGGGTTGCAGCAACTCCAGTGATGGTGAGGAGGCAGCGGGGTCATTGCAGGCCGTAAGCTTTCCTGAAGAGATGGGTTTTCAAGTTCCGTCTGAAGGATCCGAGAGTGGTTGATAGTCGGACGTGTTGTGGCAAAGAATTCCAGAGGATGGGGGCTATTCGGGAGAGGTCTTGGAGGCGGTTGGGTGAGGAGTGAATAAGTGTGGAGGAGAGAAGGAGGTCTTGGGAGGAAAACTTGCTTAACTGTTCACAATAACTGTAATTTTAACCAGGAGTGCCCAAACCTTTATACATTCAACTGTACCTAATCCCTGCAGGGCCCCTAATCTGTGTGGAGCCTTTATACTTCTTCCAAATCAGCCTTAGGAATAATACATATGTAGAAGCTGGATGTCAGTGGAAAAATGGGAGAGACACTATGTCAAGGGGCTACCGCGACAGTGTGGTGCCAGAAGACCGCAGTGTCTGATTGCTCCTACTCTGGCGCTGAGAAGGACTTCATCTTCATTTTAAATGTGTTTATTCCTTCTGGCAGAACAGTGGCTAGTTGGCCATGTTGGAAATCCCTGTGCTCACAGATGAGCTCGGTTAGCCACTTCATTCCCATTTATAATCTGGGCTCTGTTACAAAATCCTTGTCAGAGCTAGCATTTGCTGCATGGCTTCAGAGGGAGCAGAGTTCATGTGAGAAGGAGAGTTGGATGAGTTTTCAGTTTTTCAGTGACTGCTTGGTTTGTATGTGTGGTAATTCCCTATCCTTCTCTTTTTTGGTTTATTTCCCTACCTCCATGCCCTTGTGCATTATATGTGAGTGAATATTTTGTATGCCTGGAGTTTTCCGTTAACCCTTGTTTGTGTTGCCTTGTTTGTCTGGTTGGTGTACTACGGTGCACAGTAGCGCCCCTCTTCTCTGGATGGGGGAAGAGAACAGATGGAGGGCTAACTCTGGAGATAAGGCAAGTGTGGAGGCCCCTGCATCTTCGCCATCTGAAGTATCCCGAGGAGCAGGGCGATCTAGGGCACTCCCTAATGTTAGGGACAGGGAAGGAGCCCCTGGTCCTGGGTCACTCGTGACACACTATTTACTGTGGATAAAACTGGGAAAGCTTGAGATTGCTGTTACTACTGGGGAATGCATTCCTGGGGTTTAAAAGGGACATGTTAGCAAAAAAAGGTGATCTGCATGTAAATACCATTTTAAATATGTAGTAGACTAACTGGAAGAGCAGTGGTAGGGAAATAATTTTGATACTCTTCTTGTAGCCTCTTGCTTCCGAAAGTCACAGAGCCGTGATCAGTCAGTGCTCATTCCCCTTTACACATGCTGTGATCACTCCCCCCTGCTTTCCAACATGGGTGGTATCTTATATGCTGTGCACCACACCAAAATTTCTCTTGGAGGTCTGATTGCACATAAGTTGGTCGTCATGGGTCAATGGTAGTGTTTACATTGGGTGAGGGCCTGTATGCACAAAGTGATCTAATAACAACAATGTCTAATTAATAGCACTTTTCAATTTATGTTAAGATTGAAAGTGGTGCCCGCTTGGGCACAGGCGGTTAATGTACACATCACTAAAGTGAACCCTGCCCACACGCCATGTTATTCAAAATCAATACCTCATAGCTCACGCAGCCAACAGCTATTCCTTCTGATTCCCCCATACACCTGCGCTTTTGGTTTTTGCCATCATGTGTTGGTGTAAACCATGCACTTAAAAAGGATCTTTCACCAAATTTATCATATTGAACTGGACACAGTAGGAAATTGTGGCTGCAGTGCAGAATTTTTTTTTTTTATTTCAACTCTGTTGTGGAGATATTAGTAAATAAAGTATTTGGCACATAATGAGTTAACTCTTGTTAAGTCCAAGTGGATTTTATCAGAGAGTTTTCACTGGAGGTGTGTAATTCTTCTACTTGTATGATGCTGACCAATCATAAGCAGGCAGCATCACACTGTAGAAAGAAAAACACTCCCCCACAATAGCTTACAGTAGGTTTCTCAGTGTGTGATATGTAATGAAACATCCCTGATCTCCTGGTCTAACCTCTTGCATGAGTCAGTGTGGAGGAAGGGCAGTACAGCAGTGTCACATTACAAACTCTTCTAGCTGCTCTTCTCTCAGTACTGTCTCCTCTGCTGTACTGCCCCACCACACACACTTTCTGGTCAAAGATGTGTCTGCTCTGCTCAATTTATAAACTTATAATCACTTTGCTGTAGCGTGGCATGGGATGGTAGCTGTGGCAAGGTACTCATCTCGTGCCCCAACGTATTACATGAAGGTGGGGTCCTGGCTGGATGTGTTGACTTGTACTGTGAGGGCGCTACACTCATGCAGGCCACATATAACTGATGTCACTGGTTTGCCAGGAGCAGATGTTTCACAGTTCAATGAGGGAGACCACCATTCATACTGTAAAAAACTTTTTACTGAGCGGGAACTGGGGAAGGAATATACACAATTGAAATTCTGTGGAAAATGCTCCGAGTTGTCAAGGAAACGTTCATAAAGTTGTATTTGCACTATCTTCTGTACATACATTAGAAGTGATGGGCGAACAGCTGTACCCGGCTGGTTCATCTGAACATTTTAAAAAAGTTCAGTTCAGGTAGCAGAACAGTACCCGAATTTGGCCCAAACATCCATTATTTACAACGCTGTCATCTGCCTCTGATCGGCAGTAACATTATTACCGGCGGTCAGAGAGCTGTGGTACCCACGCTGTCAAATGTCAGGGTGAGCCAACAGCTGTGACCGGCGGTAAAAAGTTTACCTCCAATCACAGAGGCATCGGCTGATGATAGAGTACTACTCCCTTCAGCCTATGCCTGCTACCGTTAATAACAGCAAGAGCAGGCGCGGCTGATGAGAGTATTCATCAGTTGGACCCTGCGCTATAAATAAATAAGTTAAAAAAAACAGTGTGGGTTCCCCTCTACTTTTGGTAGCCAGCATGGCAAAACTGACAGCTGCAAGCTGCAACCCTCAGCAGTCAGCTATATTATGGCTGGTTATCAAGAATAGAGGGGTCTTCTCTCTGTTTTTTTTTAATTATTTAAATAAATGTAAAAATACGGTGTGGGGACCTACTCCATTTATGACAATCAGCCAAGCTAAAACAGACAGCTGGGGGCTGGTATTCTCAGGCAAGTATGGGGCCATGGATATTGGCCCTCCTCAGCTAAAATCGCACATCAGAGGGGTGAGAATTAGGGTCCCCAGGACCCCCGATCCCACCCCTGTACCTCCCAGTGTCCCCTCTGTCCGCCGGCAGCTCCTGCAGCTCCGGCCTCTTCATCCTGTAAAAAAAAGCGGCAGATTCAAAAAATGTATAATTCATTCATTCTCTAAAAGTACATTTTGATCACTGTGATAAACTATTACAGTGATCAAAATAAAAAAACAGTACATAAACCCCCCCTTTATCACCCCCTTAGTTAGGGACATATAATAAAATATAGAAATTGTATTTATTTTCATTTTTCCATTAGGGTTAGGGCTAGGGTTAGGGTTATAATTAGGGTTAGCATTAGGGTTAGGCTGGGTTCATACTGCGTTATGGCAGTCTGTTTGACGGACTGCGTTACACCGCGGTATAACGCGGTGTAACACAGTCAGTTAACGCTGCCATTCACCCCCATTTGAGGGCACATGGCAACGCATGCTGTAAAGCGGCATGCGTTTGCGACGTGCCTTCATTCAGTGACGGAGCCTCGGACGCGGCCTGCAGCGTCTGGGCTCCGTCACCGCTAGCGCAGATGAATCATCTGCTGATTCCTCTACGCTAGCGGGTATAGCATAATGCGATCAACGCTGTATGTCAACGCTATGTGTTGAACAGGCTGGTAAAACGCAATATGAACCTAGCCTTAGGGTTAGGGTTATAATTAGGGTTAGGGTTGGAATTAGGGTTAGGGTTACAATTAGGGTTAGGGTTACAATTAGGGTTGGGATTAGGGTTAGGATTAGGGTTAGGGTTGGGATTAGGGTTAGGGGTGTGTTGGGGTTAGGGTTGGGGCTAGAATTGAGGGGTTTCCACTATTTAGGCACATCAGGGGGTCTCCAAACATGACGTGGCGTTCAAAAAGTCAAATGGCGCTCCCTCCTTTCCGAGTCCTGCCGTGCGCCCAAACAGTGGTTTACACCAACATATGGGGTATCAGCGTACTCAGGACAAATTGCACACCAATTTTGGGGTTCTAATTTCTCCTGTTACCCTTGGGAAAATAAAAAATAGCTGGCTAAAAAAATCATTTTTGAGGAGAAAATGATTTTTTATTTTTACAGTTCTGCGTTTATAAATTTCTGTGAAGCACTTTGGGGTTCAAAGTTCTCACCACACATCTAGATAAGCTCCTTGGGGGGTCTAGTTTCCAAAATGGTGTCACTTGCAGGGGGTTTCTACTGTTTAGGCACATCAAGGTTCTGCAAAAACAACAGAACATTCCATCAAAGTCTGCATTGCAAAATGGCGCTCCTT
>VIAB01010875.1:35441-45851 GCA_009801035.1 Oophaga pumilio | reverse complement strand
CAGTCAGGCTACCTCTGGCGAGCAGGCCGGACCCTTCGGCATCCGCGCTGGGCTCTGCGAGCATCACTTACCATTGCTTTTCAGCCACACTCTTTGTCTTACACAGCTGCTTCATCTCTTCCATCCGGTCAGGATCTTGTGAGCTGATAGACGGCAAACTCTTCCCACCTCAGGGGAAGATATTAGTGGCTCTTCCTTCTCATCGACAAGAAACTCGGGAACGAGTGTCGCAGGAAAACTTGGCACTTTCTCCCCTTCTTCGGGAACTTGTGGTAAGCAAGGTAGCAAAACACTTTGGTGGTCTCCTCGGGTGGACGTCCCTTCCTTCCCTTCAGGCTGAGTCGCACAGACAGAACCTTTGGATCCACGTTGGCGCTCCACCAGGCTCACCTCCACGCGCATGATGAACGCAGACATCTCACCGTAAACAGTTAATACCTTCCCCATCTTTTCTCGGCATTTGATGTCGTGGCTCTATCTGACTCTGGGTGTAGCCCTCCTCTTCTCGGCGTAACTTTTCTCCCAGGGGCAGCATTCCCTTCAATTAGCAGGACCTTCGGAGGGATGAGCGGATTCCCTCCGTCGTCTGTCTCGGGTAAAGCAACTTCTGGACAGATGTTCCATTCTTCCACACGCCCAGCACTCACATCTGCGTCTGTCTCGTGGGCGCTTTGGTCTGGATCTTCGACCTCGGCGGGAAGCATATCTCACTTGCGTTTGCTCTTCACTCCACAAACTGGGAGCAAATCCTGAGATAACTGTTGGGGAACTTCTGACGCTCCGCATCTCTCCTCTAACTTCCTTTATTTCTTACTGCAGGTTCCCTTGAGGTATGACGCTGAGCTTCAAGACAGTAGCAAGGGTTTTCTTCAGGCCTTTGACTTCTTCCCATATTTTCTGCAATCCTTGCCGAAATTCACGGGACCACTTTGGCTCTTCCTCTTTCAGGGCGGGTACTCCGCAACACCGGACCATCCCTGTCAAGGCTGTGATCCCCTGCCCCTGTTCGCCTATGCATGCCTCTGCTCCTATCTCTGAAAGAGTCATGCGGGGATTAACTCGCAGGCGCTCACTCAAGACCTCTTTCGTCAGTGCGTCTCGCAAGCCCGTCACCAACTGGTCTCGCAGCACTATGTCAGGGGGTCCCGCGCCCATGTCACCCTTTCTGACAATCGCAGTGTGCAACTCCTGCAACACGTTCATGTATTGAGTCACAGTCTTCCCCTTCCTTTGGACATGGCGGAAGAAGCGCGTACGCAACTCTCCTACGTCCGTGGGGTCTCCGTGCGTCTCTTCAAGTATTTGCAGTACTTTGTCAAAGGTGTCTCGCTCATGGGGAGATCGTAGCATGACGGAATCCCTGACCTCTCCGTCTAGAGCCATCAGGGCAACCTCCGCCACTAACGCAGGAGTCATGGGATACATCCTCATCACCCCCTGACCCGCTTAGTCCAGCTCCATAACAGAACGTTGCTCCCTGTAAACTTGGGGAGATTACTCAAAATTGTCCCCAACGGAATACTGGCCCTTGGAGCTCCCCCAACCGCTTGGTCTGCCACCTTTGCGACCGTAGACTGCATCCTGCCGACTACGCCAAATGTAAGCTACTAGCAGGAACGCGGGATGCAGTGACGGATGGGAGGCAGAGCAAGGGTTATCGGGTTTATTTACAGAGGAATACTCCACGCAGGGAGGTTAAGAGTTAAACAGTGGATTAAACAGAATCAAAAAGGCAAAGATATGGTGCAGTGAAGAGCAACATTTAAGCTAACGGCAGTTCGTTCATTAAAACTGCAGCTCCTGCTGCAAACTCAACTGCGCCGACAATGGCTGGTGCAGTGTCCTTTCCAGGTAAACACTATAGCACGATGATCTGTCTTCTGGCGGAAAAGAATAAGGGTACGGACCACGTACTAACTAAGCCCGACATGTCTCCTGCACCACTCTTCTCACAGTCTCTGTCAAACGAGCCCAAAGTGGCTGACGGTAATAAGGGTAACGTCCTGTGCGAGCCCTACGTGGCTCAGCAAGTGGTTACTGATACGGTCAGGGTGCAAGTGTCTGTCCTGTCCCCGGTCACTCTTATGGGGTTCGTGTATTGTACTCACAGACACGGAGCATTCTGCACCTTTCTCTCTGGTAGTCATCGGGCTTACACTGCATGTCTCTTTTCCCCTGGTCCCCGCTGTTGGCGGTGGACGACGCTGGTCTGCGTGACGCTGGTGCTCCCGGCCGACTCAAGTCTGCACGACTCAGGTCTGCACTGTAGCTCCTCTCTCTCTGGGCTGTTACCGCACTCCTGGCCTCTCTCCTGACAGCGGTCCCTCTCTGGATGGTGGAGACCCGCCGCAGCGGCGGTACTCACTCTCGGAGTATGGTGAACCCAGGTGCGCCGCTCCCTGATCTCCTGCAGCGCGCGCATTTTCTTTTTATATTGCTGCTGCTGCGCGTGCTTTTTCTACTCTCCCCGCCCCCCTTCGTCAGGAGGAACGTCCAGGCAGCAGGGGAAGGTCCGCCCTCTTCAAGCTTTCCCCCGGGAACAGAGGATGCAGCCTTTTTAGTTCCGGACCCGACATGCAGGTAACATAGTAACATAGTTATTAAGGTTGAAGGAAGACTTTAAGTCCATCTAGTTCAACCCATATCCTATCCTAACCTGCCCTAACATGTTGATCCAGAGGAAGGCAAAAAAACCCCAAGTGGCAAACAGTAAGCTTCACATTGGGGAAAAAAATTCCTTCCCGACTCCACATACGGCAATCAGACTAGCTCCCTGGATCAACGCTGTATCTAGGAAACTAGTGAATATAGCCTGTAATATTATACTTTTCAAGAAAGGCATCCAGTCCCCTCTTAAATTTTAGTAAGGAATCACTCATTACAACATTAGACGGCAGAGAGTTCCATAGTCTCACTGCTCTTACAGTAAAGAATCTGCGTCTGTGACCCGCGGTCCTGTCAATCTCCCTACACAGTCACAGCCTATGTTCCTCCAGACGATGGATATCACAACCGTAGCTCATGGATACACCTCCAGCCAACAATCAATCTCCAAAACTCCATAGATCATCCATCCCAGCTTGGATCCTTTCCCTTCGAAGTCACTCCAACTGCCTGATTCAACCCAGGTGTCTTTTTCTCCCTCCCCCTTAAACATTTTTCTTTAGCTCACAGAATGAAGCATATTCTATCATTTGGGAATGCATGTGAGACCCCCTGTGGTGACGACTCCCATGGGTCTACTATCTCCATCCAAACAATGGGTCTAGGCTGAAAGAACAATGGATTGATAGGATGATTGCTTTACATTTACCTTTAGCGATCTTCTGTCTGGCCTTAAATTTACATAATGTCTAGCCTTCCTCTGCTTTCTGTCACTGAATGTAAACATTGATTCCTGAGGATGAACTGACAAGCAAGAAAATCGCTAATAAAATACAGCAAGAAAATATCTAATAAAACACAACAATATCGATGCAACCAGTGCTCCGTGCTGGAAAAAGTCTCTATCTCTTAGAGCTGTGGACTCCGCTCTACATCCATTTGTCCTATAGTCTTTAGTAACCGGCCATATCCTCACAGTGAGCATAAGTGTTATTATTTTTATAAGGGGGAAAAACATACAGATTGAGATACTCTTCCCTACTATCCCTCCCTTCTCCACAGAACTTTATGAGCCCCAACTCCTATCTTAGTAAGGCCGGAGTCACACGATCGTATAACACAGCCGAGTGCTATGTGATAAAACATTGCATAGCACTCGGACCAGTGTTATTCTATGGGGCAGCTCAGATCTGCAATTATATTTGCATGCCGATTCGGCATGAGAGGACAATCGCAGCATGCTGTGGGTGCATCCAAGAATCGGATCACACTCACCAATACAAGTATATGGGTGCGTGTGAAACATCGCACTGCACTCGGACATCATCAGAGTGCAGTGCGATTACCATGGATGCTGGCAATGTAGGAGATGGAGAAATTACTTTTTATCAGTGAACTGAGGGTGAAACATCAGTCCAGGAGGAGAAAGATGCAGATTTATATGATAATATATATCTCAACGTTTCTTATTCTTACGTTTACTATTCATTTATTAAAAAAAGAACATTAAAGGGGTTGTCTGGTCCAAATTGATAAGTCTGCAGTCACTCTGTGTGACTCCAGACTTATGAATCCCCTCAGCACATGCACTGTGCTGCGGCATGGATTCGCCGGCTTCTAAGCCGGGACCAACCCGTATACAGTTGTGCTCAAAAGTTTACATACCCCAGCAGAATTTTTGCTTTCTTGGCCTTTTTTCAGTGAAAATGAAAGATAACACCAAAACCTTTTCTCCACTCATGGTTAGTGGTTGGGTGAAGCCATTTACTGTCAAGCTACTGTGTTTTCTCTTTTTAAATCATAATGACAACCCAAAACAACCAAATGACCCTGATCAAAAGTTCACATACTATGGTGATTTTGGCCTGATAACATGCACAGAAGTTGACACAAATGGGTTTGACTGGCTACTAAAGGTAACATCCTCACCAGTGACCTGTTTGCTTGTAATCAGTGTGTGTGCATAAAAGCTGAGTGAGTTTCTAGGCTCCAGACAGACTCTTGCATCTTTCATCCAGTAACTGGCATTTCTGGATTGTGAGTCATGGGGAAATCAAAAGAATTGTCAATGGAACTATGGGGAAAGGTAGTTGAACTGTATAAAACAGGAAAGGGCTACAAAAAGATATCCAAGGAATTGATAATGCCAGTAAGCAGCGTTCAAACTGTGATTAACAATTGGAAAATCAGGGACTCTGCAAAAACAAAAATTTTATCCACAACTGCCATAAAAATTGTTGGGAATGCAAAGAAAAACCCACAAATAACATCAGCTGTAATACTGGACTCTCTGAAAACTAGCGGTGTGGCTGTTTCAAGATGAACAATAAGGAGGCACTTGAAGAAAAATGGGCTACATGGTCAAGACACCAGAAGAAATCTATTGCTGCGCAAATGCCACAAAGTATCTCGCCTACAATACGCAAAACAGCACAGAGACAAGCCTCAAAACTTCTGGAAGAAGGTAATTTGAATTGATGAGACCAAAATTGAACTTTTTGGCCACAACCATAAACGTTACATTTGGAGAGAGGTCAACAAGGCCTATGATGAAAGGAACACCATTCCTACAGTAAAGCACGAAGGTGGATCACTGATGTTTTGTGGATGTTTGAGCTACAAAGGCACAGGAAACTTGCTCAAAGTTCAAGGAAAGATGAATGCAGCACATTATCAGCAAATACTGGAGGCAAATTTGCAATCATCAGCCTGGAAGCTGCGCATGGGACGTACTTGGACGTTCCAACATGACAATGATCCAAAACACAAGGGCAAGTCGACCTGTCATTGGCTACAGCAGAACAAAGTGAAGTTTCTGGAGTGGCCATCTCAATTTCCTGACCTCAATATCATTGAGCCACTCTGGGGAGATCTCAAGTGCGCAGTTCATGCTAGACAGCCTAGGAATTTACAGAAACTGGAGGCTTTTTGCTAAGAAGAGTGGGCAGCTTTACCATCTGAGAAAATAAAGAACCTCATCCACAACTACCACAAAAGACTTCAAGCTGTCATTAATGTTAGAGGAGGCAATACAAGGTATTAAGAAATGGGGTATTTGATCATGGTTGATGTGGATGTTTTGGGTTGTCATTATGATTTAAAAAGAGAAAACACAGTAGTTTGACAATAAATGGTTTCACCCAACCACTAACCATGAGTGGAGAAAAAGATTTGGTGTTATCATTCATTTTCTCTGAAAAAAGCCCAAGAAAGCAAAAATTCTGCCAGGGTATGTAAACTTTTGAGCACAACTGTATGTATGAGTATGTATACTCAGAGCCCATCAAGTGGGCGCGGCCTTACTCAATACACTTGTATGAAGTGAGGCCTTGCCCTCTAGCTGGCCACGTCTACCCTCTAGCTGGCCACGCCTACCCGATGGCTGCATCACTAGTCGGGCTCGGCCCTGCTCAGTACAAGTGTATGGACCAATGCCGCATCCACTAGCCGAGCTCTGGCCGGGAGTATGAATAACTCATACATGCCCTTCGGTCCCGGCTCAGGCACAAGTGAATCCGCACAGTGTTCTGTGCATGCGCTGGGGGGATTCATAAGTCTGCAGTCACAAAGAGTGCTTGCAGACTTATCTATTTGGACCAGACAATCCCTTTAAATGATGGTTACACTTTAATGAGGAGCCGTTCTGTAAAGTTATACATCAACTGGAAATAGGTTTCATGAAATCATATACATAGTTATGATCAGAAAAGTCATAGCAATTAATACTGCTAAACACAATTTTGTTTTGGCCCCAAGCCCTCTTTTGAGTGGATGATAAATGTTGCAGTGGTCACTCACACCTTAAAGGGGTTGTCGATTTTCAGTTAGAAACATATTTGGAGTTTGATATAAAAAACAAATCATACTATTCTTATCTTCCCTGGGTCCACCGGTGAGTCTCTGCCGCTGCTCTCGGTGTCGGGCATTGGCTAATGTCATGTCAGTGAGCTCAGCGGCTAGGAGTGAGGCATTACATCTACACTGGCAGAGATGCTGAGCAAACAGATTGGCTGCTGCGCTGCTCATGTTGCGTCAGTGCCACAGCCAATGTCAGACACTGGGGACAGAGGCAGAGACTGACTATTGGCCGGTGAATACAACGCAGTTTGTTTTTTTTATACCAAACTGTGCCCAGGGACAAGGATTAAATGAATGGTGACAAGTCCAATGGATGGATGGATAAGATAGATAGATAGATAGATAGATAGATAGATAGATAGATAGATAGATAGATAGATAGATAGATAGATAGATAGATAGATAGATAGATAGATAGATAGATAGATAGATAGATAGATAGATAGATAGATAGATAGATAGATAGATAGATAGATAGATAGATAGATAGATAGATTTCTATGCTGCATTTGTACAATTCCAGCCTACCCCTATAAAAACATATCGCTACCATTGTCAGGAGATTTTGTTCTCACCTAGTTACAAAATGGTCATGTCTCACCATCGTCTTATCCTTTTGTCTTACTTACAAAACTGAGAATTCTCTTGCACAAGTTCCGTTCCTATTAACTATACAAAAGGAAACACCAAATAGCTTTTCTCAGCATGAATTTTGTGAACTGCAGCAAGATATAAACGAAACACAGGAATTTAGCATTGAAAGCAAAAACTTTATACTCAGGCTCTTTGAATTTTACTTCTACTCCAGAAAAAGCTCATGTGTATGATCCTGGATCCAAATCCTCACAAATAACATTTTTTCAGCTTTAGTGGGAAATCCAAATCCTTATAAATAACGTTTATTTTCTGTGAAAAAAAAATCTAGGTTTTTCTTAAATTATATTCTGTATGCAGCACTTAACGGTTAGATGATTAGATCCATAAACTGTTCTCATCTCCTACAGAATGTTCATAAAAATGTAGCACTGTCGTCACTCATTATATGTAACATTAGTGCTATTCATTTCTGGCTGTCTCACTTTGTATTATCGGACATGAGAGAAGGGGGCTGCTGGTTCTTTGGAAGCTATGTGTGCAGAAATCACGGATGTTCCTGGTGACATTTTGTGCAGTGAAAGTAGACACTCACACCTTCCACAGCAGCCGTTTCTGGCTCAGCCAGATATACATTAGCAGCCAAAGAGTACTTGCTTTGGTTTGGATGGTGAGAAGAGGGAATAGTTCATTCATCCCCAAAGAAAATATTTTTTCCTTCTTGATGTTTCCAGCTTGTCAAACTGACTTAAATGGGAACTGATATTGTAAATCTTTTTACTGAGTCTATATTTTTTAAATCATTTTTGTATTCTTACATTATGCACTTTTTCTCCTTAGTTAGAAATGGTCGCAATTAATAGACAAAAATGGGCTGCATGGTTGAGTCGCCAGAAGAAAGCCATTACGGCGCAAATGCCATAAAGTATCTCGCCTACAATAAGCAAAACAGCACAGAGACAAGCCTAAAAACTGCTGGAACAAGGTAATTTGGAGTGATGAGACCAAAATTGAACTTTTTGGCCACAACAATAAACATTGCATTTTAAGAGAGGTCAACAAGGCCTATGATGAAAGGAACACCATTCCTACTGTGAAGCACGGAGGTGGATCGTTGATGTTTTGGGGATGTGTGAGCTACAAATGCACAGGAAACTTTGAAAGAAAGATAAATGGAGCACGTTATCAGCAAATACTGGAGGCAAATTTGCAATCATCAGCCCGGAAGCTGCGCATGAGACGTACTTGGACGTTCCAGCATGACAACGATCCAACACACAAGGCCAAGTCGACCTGTCATTGGCTACAGCAGAACAAAATGGAGGTTCTGGAGTGGCCATCTCAGTCTCCTGACCTCAATATCATTGAGCCACTCTGGGGAGATCTCAAGCGCGCAGTTCACGCTAGACAGCCCAGGAATTTATAGGAACTGGAGGCTTTTTGCCAAGAAGAGTGGGCAGCTTTACCATCTGAGAAAATAAAGAACCTCATCCACAACTACCACAAAAGACTTCAAGCTGTCATTGATGTTAGCGGGGGCAATACAAGGTATTAAGAAATGGGGTATGTAAACTTTTGATCAGGGTGATTTGGATGTTTTGGGTTGTCATTATGATTTAAAAAGAGAAAACACAGTAGTCTGACAATTAATGGCCTCACCCAACCACTAACCATGAGTGGAGAAACCGTTTTGGTGTTATTATTCATATTCTCTGAAAAAAGGAAAAGAAAGCATAAATTCTACCGGAGTATGTAAACTTTTGAGCACAACAGTATATACCTTATTCTCTACTTCTCTGAATATAATTCACCATCAAACTCAACCGTACTCAAAAGGCTCATGCAGCCTTTATCTTTCCCCCATTTCCTCAAGATGATTGTACCATTATTGTAAATAAGCACCTGTAATTGGTGTCACCTCAACTCACTGTAGATTGTAAGCTCTGAAGAGCAGGGTTGTCATTATTTTTGCTTGAATTGTTTGATTATCTTAAACTTGGTAACTTTTGACTGTTTTATATGAACTGCTGACTCGTAAAGCTATGCATAATGTGTTTGTTATAAATAAATAAAGTTTATTATTAGTAGTAGATTGAAGATGGTGAAATTCAAACTGTTAACTGTGCCATGTGTAGGAGTGAAGAATCTTTTATGTGAGCACAACTGCACAAACGAGGGTTTGCTGCTGTGCCGACACAGGGTGGAGTAGGGTGAACATGACAAGCTGCTGGAGTGTGAGAGAGGTGCAGGCGGGGATGTTACGGTGGACTGAGAAAGATGAGGTGTGCTTGGTATGTAAGATCAGTCAAAAACAGCAAGCATGTCCAATTCCGTATCAGCTGACAGGCTATCAATCACCCCAACAGTAGGGGGTAAACAAGTGGAGGTGCTTCGGCCGGAGACCTGTGTGACCACACTTGCCATGGTGAGGGAGGAGGAAGAATCAGAAGATGAGGTTGATGTAGTGGATGGTGATTGGCGAGACCCGCTAGTCTGCATTTTAGCACAATGACATTCCCAGATTAATGCATGTCGATCACGCATGTGGCATGTAATGCATGCAGTACTGAAATTATTTCATTTTTTTTACTCTACTAGGTTGTTTTTAAAAAAGGACAGATAACACGAGTTTTTGGATTTTTGCCAATCTGAAAAAAAGACCCAAGCTAGGCGAACGCTGCTGTCCACTGCCAGAGTTGGGTCTCAGCATGCATTGGTTGTCGTAGTTGCATAAATCAGCTACTCAGCTGCATTCCTCTGGGTTTACACCAAGTGTGATCTACTACCTCATCGTCATCATCTCTGTTCTCCCAGTCCTCGCTCTGAGAGTCACCCTCCTCCTCTTCCTGCCTTGACAGCACAGTACAGTCCGCGGGCGCCTAGAATATCTGAGTCTCGTCACAAATGGATCACCTTCACCCAACGGGGTTAAAGTCTGTTGAAGAGGGTTTGGTTTATGCCCGGACCAAACTTCATCCGGTTATAGATCTAAGTCAGAAAAAATTTGGCCATCGGTGCAGATGATTTCCTCCTCTTGACTCTGTGAATCTTTAGAGCAGACCTCTGATACCCGTGGAATAGAATGTGTAAACAGCTCTGCATAATGGCCCATCTGTGGTTCCCCACAGTCATTTGGGCGCTTGGAGAGTTGTGATGTGAGGGAAAAAAAGGTTAATTGGGGTGCCACCACTGAGGACTGTACTGTACTGGAGGAAGAGTAGCAGAGGCCACTTGATGCAGCGCTTGCCATCTACTGGAGCAAATGTTCTTTCTGGCCCTTATCTACAAAGCGTACCGTTCTACGGCTGCGAAAGAAAGGGAGCGGAGTTGCCCATCCAGTAACAGAAGTTGTAA
>VIAB01010873.1:58073-68661 GCA_009801035.1 Oophaga pumilio | reverse complement strand
ATACCCGATATTTGCAGTATCGTATCGCTCAACACTATGCATAAGTAAATTATGGTAAGGGAGTATACAGATACAAAAGTGAGTGTTTTTGACAATTCTCCAGCCCTGTGAGCTCATCAAAAATCAAGTCAGTGATGTAGGAAAATGTAAAGCGCTATGGAATAAGTTGGGGCTATAAAAATAAAAAATATTATTAGGAGCTCCAGCAGCTGTTGAGCTTACACAGTGGCATGTAAATGTTTGGGTACCCCTCATCAAAATTACTGTTCAGGGTGAAGATGAATTGATCTCTAAAAGGGCTAAAGTTAAGCATGTCACATTTACTTTGTATTCTAGGCAAAAACAAAAATATATATAAAGTCATTTTTTACATTTTAAAAATTACAATCATTATCCATTTGTAGAAGCCATCCTCTTTTAAACTTCAGCTTTTTACAGATGGTGTTATGTTTGCATCATGAATTTCTTTAAATTTAATTTAACCCATTCTTCCCTCTACTCATGAAATGTTCTCCATGCCATTGGCTGCAACACAACCCCAAAGCATGATTGATCCAACCCCATGCTTAATGGTTGGTGAAATGTTCTTTTCCTGAAATTCTGTGCCCTTTTTTCTCCCCACCTGCCTTTGATCATTGTGACCAAAGAGTTCGATTTTGTCTCATTGGTTCACAGGCTCTGTTTCCAAAATGAAAATCTCCAAGGATAATCTCCAAGGGTGCTCAAACATTTGCATCGGCCCTTTTCTCTTTTTTCTAATTTTTTTTTTTTTACAACTTGCTTAACTTTTCACAATAACAGTAATTAATTTTGACCAGTGGTGCCCAAACTTTTATGTGCCACTATATGTCACTGACTTGATTTACAATGGGCTCACAGGACAGGTGACTCAGCAGAAACACTCAATTCTGTGATAAAACAGACAGGAAAATGTGGTACCTCAGGCATAGAAATTTGTCACCTTAGAAAGCATCAGCTTGGAGCCCTGCTGTTTTATCTGTATACTCACTTATCATAAGTGACTTATGCTTTCCCCCTGGCCAGGAGATGTGGTATGTTCTAACCATGAAATGGAGCAGCTCTGCATGGTCGGATTTAGCCATTACACAGTAGGGGCACATTTATAAGATCGATTCAGCACAGGAACATTTTTTTTTAACATATCCAGTGGTGGAACTTATTGTTCCAAGATCTAATAATTAAAATGTGCTTTGTTCATAAAGTAGTCTGGAAAATGTAGCACCTCTCACCCATTACCCCTTTATGAGCCAGATATCTAACAAGTAGGAAAAGTGACATAATTATGATGACATAATAATACATTTTACAATTTCCTTTGACCAGTGTAGTCATAAGCGTAAAACAATCTTGTATCCATATTTTATTGTTTGTAATATATACTGTACATTTGTAGATTCATAGTTTGATTTTTTTACAGAATTTATCATTAAAGTTTTCAAGAAAAAAAACTATGGATGGCCTGTCCTTATGGTAAGACATCAATGTAAGTTCATTGGAGGTCCAACTCCAGACAATATAGCAGATCTGCAGCGCAAAGATGTCCCAGAACGCCACATTTCATGGCTCACTCAAATGTGGGGCTGTGCCTGGTGCTACAATTCAACCTCAATTTGTTGATGATGAGTAGTATTCACAGTGGTCAGAGCTAAAGTTAGATCATCAATGTGTTCTGGAAAATGCCTTTATTTAGTTCAATTCCTTAATAAGGTAAAAAATCAAAACTTTCAACAACTTACAGTGCGTGACCTCATCCTAATAAGCTTGTCCAAGATCATATTAATTTAAAACATATCTATTATATAACAAATACATTTACTACAAGTAAGATAATACCTAGAAAAGTAGCCACCAACTAGACTAGTGGAAATGTATTTCAAGGTACCCACAAAAATTAGACTTCATATGCTTTAAAAATAGTAATATGCAGTAAATATCTTTTGGACAGATGCTCTACCTCTGAGAGCTCCACTTTTTGGAGAAAGAGGGTCTCTGTAACCTTGTTTGCCAATAGAAAACACTCACCTACAGTACTGACTTCAGTAGAGACGTGACTCCCTCCACTGAAGGCGTTAGAAGTTATAAAATGAATTGAATGATGTTTGCACTACTTTTTCCATAACCTCCATAGTCTCAATGGCAGATGACCCCATTGAAGTCAATACATTGGCAACAAGCATTGGCACACAAGGGTCAAGTACCTCCCCTTTTCCTGCTATTAAGTGGGTATTTAATTGGTAAACCTAAGCCTACCAAGTATTAATGTACATAAATAAATTAGTTAGAACTACCCCTTTTACCATGCTGAATGTCAAGGATGCTGTACACATAGGTGCAAACTTTAAAACAATGGGTGCAAATATGTTAAGTGAAAGAAAGATGATCCCGCTTACTATTTTCTATTTATTTTCTTAAAATCTCCATTATATTTGTTCCCACCAGTCTTCCACTCTTCCACTTTGAAAACCTAACTTTCAGTAACATATTACTTAATGGAACTCTCCAGTCAAATATTGCAATGGATATCTTTGGGAATCTAAGCCAAGCACATAGCACATCCCAAGAAGCCTTTCCCTAGCCTCCTTTTGGCTCTCTCCCTGACAAGCCACATTGCCATATGGTTCCTGATCTGGTAATTGCATTGGACTGCCCTCCAAACGGTTGAATCTTATGTATCCAGCATTGTGCAGCTCAGACAATTTCTGTGGATTTGCTGTGCTACTTAAAGTCTCTTCATGGAAATCTCCATTGCACATAACCCCAACCAGAACTGCATGCTCCTGGGCTCCCTTCTCAGGCAATCCAGGCTCCAGCCCACATGACAGTGCCAGTGCAACAAGCACTAGGTCGGTGCCATAGATGTGACGTATCCAATCACGCAGATAAAATCCACCCATCCGGGGGTTAATCTCAAGCAACCTTGGACCAGAGTCAGTCATCTTGAGTTCTACATTGAAAACCCCAGGGTAAAGTCCTAATGCTCTACAACTGCGTGAAGCAGCCTGAACCAATTGACAGCGACGCTCTCGACTAAGACGGGATGGAAGTGCTGCTGCAGTTTCAGTAAAACCAGGGAGTAAAGTTGGCCCATTGTCTGATACATATGCTGCCAAAAGACGACCGTTGAATCCCAAGACCAAATCCACATCATGCTCGGAGCCTGTGATGTATTCTGCAAGCAGCAGAGGAGGTGTCTGAACTGTTTTCTTTATTGGTTCAACAAGATTAGCACTGCTTACTCCATTTGATAGCCCCACTTCAGGGACAACTGACTGACAATTACAATTACCCCCAATTTTGGGTTTACAATCTTTTTCATTACGACTGACTCCACCTGCATCTATGGCAAGTGGAGTCTTTCCATTACTTTCAAGCTTACATTCTTCTGGGTCTACCCCTATCTTTTTTACTAACCTCCTACACTCCTCTGCATCCTGGACTAACCGCACACCAACAGCTCCTGCTCCAGATTCTGGCTTTAAAACTAATGGGTATGAGAGAATTGATTCTGCTGCCTCAACCCCCGCTGTTCCAGGACCTAGAGGAAAACTGGGTACAGCAAATGCCCCAGCATATGGAAAAGGTGGAGACGGCGCTGTCATGTTGAAGAGGCACAACTGTGTTTGAGTCTTGCGCTTGGCAAGCCTCACAGCATTAGGAGGTGGACCAGGAAGACCTAGCTTATGACACAGGATAGCAGCAAGAATAGTACACTCATCCCAAAATGCCATACAACCAGAGAGATGTAGACCTTTTTCCCTAACTATAGTTACAATGTTCTGTGCATGTTCCTCATCATCACAAGAGCAATCTTCATAATCATAATGGATGAAGGAGGTGACAAGTGAGGAGGCAAAATGTCCTGGGTTTGACTCCACCAAATAGATCTGTAAAATAAGAAGTTAATGTCAAGTATTTCATATTTGAATACATTTATGAACTGTTGATGTGAACTAAAATTTGTAACTGGCACCCACATTATGACAGGTTTTATGTAGACTTGGGCTCTTCTCTGTGACATAGACAAGTTTTCTTTCACCAAGACAAAGATTCAGTTTGCTTCACTAGCCTTTTATCTACAATTATCTTGCAATTTTCACAGTGGCCACTAGAGATGTAGTAGACTGATATTTCCTGTCTTTTCAGGAAGAGTTTTCAGGTAATCCTTATCATCAGTGGCAGGATTATAATGACAAGTTACACCTCTATACACAGCTGATAACACAGGATCCATCGATCACAACAGGTGGTGCCACAGCTACACTGCTCCCCCTCCCTTCACAATGACTTCTGCACACTTCAAACTTCAGACACTTCAAAACAAAAGATAGGGTTGGGGGTCTGACCATTGTGACAATGTACATGGGTTATTTCCTGGAACAACTGGAAGATAGTCTAAAAAAGGGTCTACGTGAAAATTGCCAACATTAAAAAAAAACATTTAACTCAAAATCCTGATTTAAACAAAGGGTCATTGTCTTGTGAAAGCTTCTCTGTGAGTCTAGGTGCTATACAGTATTCAGTATATCAGGCAATTTCCTAGGTTTATGACACTATATGTTACCTTGATCCCATAATTTTGAGCAGCATGCCAGATGAATTTTTTGCTTATGCCACCAGCGCCAATCACCAAAACCTCCTTTCCTTCCATCACATAAGTCATAGAACGTCTAAGCATTGTTTCAATAAGAGGTCCCGATGCAGAGTCGACAGTTGTGGATTTTCCAGTTTCCAGGCTTCCAAGAACACATTCATGGATTCCACAGCTCTCCAGACAAAGATCAGTGGTTACACCAAGAATGACTGGTGATATCATGTAGTCGACACAAGAAAGCAGCAAATCAACACCTTGAAATATTAGAGGGAAAAAAAGAAAAACTAATGTGTAAAGTTCATTTTTTTGTCTTGCCTTCAAAGTTACTAAACATACTATAAGGCATAAAGGGCTATTAATCCTTTGATTTCCTTCGAAAAACCATAAAGTGGGTTTTTCCACTACCTTTCTTGTGATGACCTATCCATAGTCAGGCCATCAATATCAGATCAGATAACCAGCTCCCCAACCACTCAGTGGTTAGCATCTCCGCCAGTGGCTGGATACAAATAGATGCCGCATAGCCCCTTACACTGCATAGTGGCCGCTATCGTGTACTGCAGCTCAGCTCATATTCAAGTGAATCAACACTACAGGAGCAACCTGGCTAAAAAAATGTAGCGCCCAACTTTTTGAATGGCTTTACATGTAAAGCACGGATGAGACAGGGCCACCAGTGAGAGCCACTAACTAGTGTCAGTTCTTCACTTTGATTTATAAATATGTGGACATGTGTTCTAGTATGGAATATGGAAAGTAGTTAGTAGGACAAATTCTTAATTATTTAACAGATTACTTATGAAGAACAGTCAACATTAGAAGAAACCTTTGTTAGTCAGTGCATATATAACATTTTGATTACCTAGTACCTGGCAAAGCCAATTTGGACAAAGATCAAATTTGGATTAAAACAAAATTGATCTAAAGGCATTTTATTTTTTAAATAAGGCAATTCATAAACTCCTAACAAGTAGCTCCAATGGAAACAATTCTGTTAAATTGAGTGGAAGTTAGAGATTACCAAAAGATGGGGGTTTTGTTTTTTTTTTCAATAAGAGCACCAGTTTTGTTTACAGGCTGTGTGCAGTATTGCAGCTCAATCCCGTACATGTGGATGGGCCCTAAGTGCCATACCAGCCACATCCTATTGACTGGAGTGGAGCTGTTTCTGGAAGAATCTTTCTTCTCGTTTAAGTAGCAAGAGCATGTAAAGGACGGAGGGTACTAAGGCTTGAGGAAGATTGCACTTATGTTGCAGTTTTTGCCACATACTGAGAGAAAAAAATGTGACAAAACTGCTTTGTGTAATGATACCCGGCACAAATGGGTGCAGTATGAAGGAAAGTATGGTTGACACTCATGGCTATTTCATTGGTGCTCAGTGGTAGGGATGGTAGCCCCAATATGTAGTAATATAAAAAAGCGGCACTCAGAGATGGAAGGAGAAATTGAATTGAAGGTTTTCTGAAGCGTCAGTAGATTCAGCAGTGTAAGCAATGTTACCAGCGTTTCAGTCAAAGATAGGCATTGCTAATAAGGGTTTTTTCAAGCTATAACTTCATGAGATCACAAGCTCCCTGGCCCCTGGCTTCCTGCTTTGCCCATGGCAGTAATCACCTGAATATTGACAGTTCTGACCAGCGGCATGGTTGTATAAGGAGGTGGCGAGGACCCTCACTTGCCTCCTCTCACCTGGACACTGTTCGCACGATTACACGTGGCGCCTCATTGTTTATTATTGTGAAATTTAATGTTTATGTACTGTATTGTCCTGTGTCTGTCAGGTACTGTGTATAGGCTTAGGGCTAGGATAGGATCTTAGATAGTATAGGACCGCAGGGGATTAGAATAGAGGGGGGCACATTTGAGATAGAGAATAGGATAGATAATAGTGTTAGTTTAGGTACAGGCAGCAAGGGGTTATTCAGTGGGGAGGAGTTAGATCAGAGCAGTGCAGAGCATAGGGGTATAGTCAAGACACTTCCTGATTAAACAGCAGAAGCCCAGTCAGGCTTGCCCAGGGCAAGGTGTGCGCCGCAGATGAAGCAGACGGCCAGCCATGGGATAAGTCTGCTATGGCAGTAAGGAGCCCCAGGCAGAGAATCATACAGGTGGGCGACAGCTTTGGAAAGACCATCCCAAGGAGGATCCAGGGTCTATGACCAGGGCAGGAGTAGCTGAGATGGTATTCCTGGCATCTTTCCCAATTGGAACCAGAGGGGAGAGCTGGTGACATGAGAAGCATGGATGGGACAGAGTTTGACCAGAGATACAGCAGGGAATACCAGAAGGAATGAGAGAGTTTACAGGAAGAATGGAGGCTACCCAGAAGGCAGGGAAAGTACAGAAAACGTTGCCCTGTGTGAATTGTGTTGCCAGTGTGTTGGATGTGTGGCCCAGCTATGTAAGGCACACATAATCCTGGAGGATGCGCAGAAAGGTAACCGCAAATAATGCTTGATATTCATTCACGTCACACACTTTCAGGCACGCCCACCAGGGGTGTATAAGGAGTGACACGCAGCAATTAGTGAGTTCAGTTTCCTGTCTTCGGACAGTGAGGAGAGTTCAGTCAGGAGGGAGAGGAGTTCAGAGCAGATGCTTCAGCCGCCTGTCCCAGGACAGTGAAGTTCAGAGACAGTGGATCCTGGACTAGGAGAATACTGAGAGCTGCTCAGTGAGCTTCAAGGAAGAATTGAAGGAAGAATTGACTTTTACCATCAAAAGCTGCAGTGCTTATGTTAAGAGCGAGAGCAGGGCGAAGGGCGCAGTGGAGAAGATAAATAGAAGTGCCACAGGTACTGAATTACCTGCACTATTAGCCGGACACCGGGGTCCGAAGCGTTGCTATTGTTTCAAGCATAGTAACAAGATAACCGGAGGCTCTCTGGACTACCAGTCGCAGAGAGTAGCCCTCAGTGCTGACACGAAACCAGAGTCAGGTAGAATCAGGCCCTTGAGTGGGACGCTACAACAGTGGGGACTTTGCTTCTATCACCTAGAAGGCTCTACCTCAATGTCAGCCGGGCGGTACAGCTAATGAGACAGCTGGAGATTACAAGAGTTAACTTAGCTTCAGGCAAGTTTGGACTCAGCATACATAAGAAGTTAAAGGAGGCCTCTAACCTGCTCAGCGGTTATCTCGACGCGCATTCTCCACCCCGACCAACTCCCCGGGACCTGCCTAAACCATCTACAAGTAAAAAGGTATGGAAAGAGCTTGCCTTGTTTGAGACTGTGTCATTTATTTACACCATCACCATAGACTTTGAGGGACCAGTCCCACCTGTGGGGGACCCAACACCTGGCTGCCATAACATCCCCTCAGAGTTCTACCTTGCAGCGCTGGTCTTAGTGATCAGAATCCACGGGTGGCGTCACGAATAATCATCTACAAATCCCCTGTAAATATCCCCCATTGCATGACCGCCAGGGCCACGGACCGAGCCACCGCTACCAGTGACATTCCCCATAGAAATCTACGGGCTCGGTGCCGAGTACCCCATAGCCCTGGTATCCACAATTGTGGTGCGTGTCAAACAAACTCCCTTCTGAATAGTAAAGTTAAAATGTTGGAAAAGAACTGTGACTGAGATTTTTTTGTGGAACTTGTAGTGACAGAACCTGAGAGGATCCTGACAGTAACTGTGAGTGCACGACTGCACATGCGGCAGAAGGGACATTGTGTTTTATCTGTGGGGCACCAGAGTGTGGGAACAGTACAGCCCATTGCCACGATTACCACACTGGCACCCTTACAGTTGCACCACTGTGCTGTCTTCCCAGACTGCAAGTAGAGGCAATTTAATCTCTTCAACTTGAGAGAAACGCAGGGGTACCAAAGCTGCCTGGATCTAGCAAAAAGGTCCTCATTGGGCACATAACACTGGGCAAGAAGTTGTGTCCACTACCATAAATACAGTACACAAATAAAGACCTGTGTGGCACATCACAGTGTGTAAACCAGTCTGAATGCCATATACGCTCTATGTGTAACAGTGGTAACTGCTGCTCTCTGTGGTACATTATGTGAGTACATACTCTGAAGTACATACAGTATAACTGCTCAATATACTGTAGATTTAGCCTACACAATGCAATGGACCATAGAAGTCTTATCTATGCCATCAGGATGAGATCAATGTATTGCCCTATATTATGTGAACCATAGGGACCTGTGCTGATCCCCAGCCTACCTTTTTTCCCCATTTATCTCCCCTTTCTAACACTTTATGATCCTACACTGTTTTTCTATATTTCTATTTTATTATTTTTCTTGAATTTATTATACACAATATATTCTGAGATTGATAATTATCACTTGACATCACCCCTACTAATACAAAATACCAGGGAATGTCTGTCCGCTGTCTCTAACATCATGTCTTCCCTCTACTAACTTAATTTTACTTGATATTGAAATTACCTTGGATGGTTCAACCATAACTCCCAAACAGCAAACTCTCTGTCTTTGGGTCATATTTGAAGCAGAACTTTCCTTTATTCCCTATATCCAATCACTCCCTTGCTGAGTCTCCTGCACCTTTAAAACATCTCTAGAATCTGACCTTTTTTCATCTTTGAAACTGCTAAAACTTACTGTCGCTCTTATTCATTCTCGAATGGACTACTAGAACTCTATTGTGATTGATCTCCCTCCAACCAAAATTTCTCCTCTCCAATCAGTCCTGAATACGGCAGCAAGGGTCATATATTTGTCCAGCCGTTTAAACGATGCCTCCACCTTATGCCAGTCATTACACTGGTTACTCATTCGCTACAAAATACAATATAAACTTATCTCTCTCACCCACAAAGCCCTCCGCAGTTCTACACCACTCTATATCTTCTCCCTCATCTATCTCTCCATTCTGCAACTTATCTAAGACCAACATCCTCCATAATCCAAACCTCACACCTGCATCTCCAAGACTTCTCTTGCACTGCCCCAGTTTTATAGAATTCACTACCGCAGACGATCCGACTAATACATAGCCCTGACGTTTTTAAGCGTGCTTTAAAACACATCTCTTTAAATATAAGCCTATCACCTCAACTCACTAACCATATCTGTTCCCTCCTTCTAAATATTGTTCAGAATCTACTCCCTCCAATTCATCTGTCTCGACACCCTCCATGCACACTATAACTGCACCTGATAATTGCAGTTAAACACACTGGCTGATGACTGGATCATGCAGCTTTATATGAAAACCACTATTTATTATAATGGCTGGATCTGAAATAACAAGCTCCTTTTACCTATTGTGTGCCCCTCTATTTCCTTTAAGATTGTAAGCTTGCGAGCAGGGCCCTCACTCTTCCTATAACTGTTTAAACTGCCTTACCCTGTATTGACTTTATTGTCTGTATGTGCAACTCCATGGCTAGACTTGGTGCTGTCCTTAATGAAGCACTCCCATCAAAGTTTTTATCCTTTTAATATATTGCAATCATGATATTACTGTATATGGCACGGTGTAATTACAATTGCTCATTCTGCCTTTCTACCCAGTCAAGTCTTCTCTTTTCTCTGCTTTACTTAGAAACAGGAAGTCTCTTGTCCCTGCATTTATCATTCCCCTCTTCAACTCCTGACTCAGCTCCTCCGCTACTCCCCTTGTCAGAGATTTTTGTAGTGACTTATAACTCATACTGGGAAAATTGACATAGAGCTTCTTTCTACATAGAGCTTATAATGATTAAACTAGTCAGTGTTTTATCATTTGCTGTCAGACTTAATAGAAAACAGACAAATTAACTGGGCAAAAGGGTAAAATGAGCAATTGTAAGAGCGCAATATAATATGATGAACACAATATATAAAGAGGATAAAAAATTTTGATGGGAGTCCTTTTTTAACCCCTTAATCCCATTGGACGTAATATTCCGTTCATGTGACCTGGTACTTAATTCCCAGGGACAGAATAGTACGGACCGCTCCCGACACATTAACCCCTAGCACACCACGATCAA
>VIAB01010873.1:42467-53535 GCA_009801035.1 Oophaga pumilio | reverse complement strand
GGCGCGTTCATTAACGTGCAAACCACCCTTGGGGGTTAAGGGGTAAAAAATCATGGAGGTCTTACAACATACTAGATGTAAATAGCCAAAGAAAAAAATGCACAGTCGTGCAATATTGAAAATTATGGGGCCCTCTCCCACGTCCATATACAGGTTGGTCTTCCTCTGTGTCTCCTCATGTCTATTTAGCCCCCCATCTTCCACATGTCAGGGTCCTTTGCCATCCAATATGGATTGATATATAGCTTTATAATTGCACTTTATGAATGGTAGCATTGATTAATACCCATGTATCTCATATAGGTTCTTATATCTGTAGGCCTGGTGACCACATATAATTATTGCACTATGCACCTTATATAATCTGGCACAATCGAAAAAGTTTATTAACAGGATTGATTGCAATTTTATTGATCAGTGCACAATTTTTTCTAACTTTAACTATAATATTTTCATATTTTTTGGCTTTGACTAGATATTAATATAGATATATGCATCAACCTTTTTGGACGTGGCACTAAGGTGTCGCCACTCGCCACCCTTTAAAATGTAAATTTTATTTGGTATTTTTTTTTACCTTTTACCGTTTGCTATTTATGCATTGTTCATATTTATATGTATAATAAACCTAAATACATAATTTTCATTATTGCTCGTCTGTCCATTTTTTTCTTTGGTTATTTATGTAAAATTCTATGGATGAGCTCTTCTTTAACTAGCATTTTTTGGGATTATAACATACTAGATGTAGTAGTTTTTGATGTAGAGTGCATTCATTTTTGCATTAACTAATTTCAGCAAAACTGAAGTTTTATAATGAAAGTTACAATTAAAGTAAAGTTGCAATTACTGAACTGTAAGAAGGCTTCATTGAGGAGCGGGCGCTGATGTATAAGTGTATTTGATTTGGTCTTCCTTTTGCATTAGTTCAAGGGACTGGGATCTATATTAGTTTAGGGGGTCTAGAATGCAGCTCTAGAGGTTCTGGTCTAGACTCTGTATTAGTTTTAGAAACCTCCAGAGAAGCTGATAAGGCACCAGTCCCAGCATAAAGTGGTATAAATTGTCTTCAAAACTCTCTCTTGCAGAGCAATATGCCGTGCATCACATCTATCGGTGGTGCTAACATTAGAATGTCAAATGCATCTAGAAAAAAAGTGCAAAGCGGCACTCACCTGGTACGTGATTCATAAATCTTTTATTTCTGGTTCATTGGAACAAAGATTTGGAAAGAGAAGGGGAGGGAATGTGCAGGAGAGAAACAGGAAGCCCCTCTTTCTCTCCTGCACGGAGGTCTCCCTGCTCTCTGCTTTGCAAATCTTTGTTCCAATGAACTAGAAATAAAGGATTTATGAATCACGTACCAGGTGAGTGCCGCTTTTGACCTTTTTTCTGGATGCATGATCTGTAGCAGTTTTGTAGGTTTGTATTAGTCTGTTTATGGGTCTGTGTTACTGGGTTCTGGGTTGGGATCCGTATTAAGACACCATAGAGTTTCGATGAAAGTTGAAAGAACCCATCGACTTTTGTTAGATCGGTGTCATGGGTGTATCGCCACGAAGATCGTCGCGATTACACATTCTGACTTCTCGCAGCTGAGTTGCTGTTTCTTTGTGTTTGGCAGTGAGGGAGTTAATTCTACCTAGCTCTGTGCTAAGACTAGGTCCAGCCTCGCCCGGCTGCAGTTTGATTATGCACTAATTAGCTTCCTTTATATACCTGCCAGTCTGCTTGGGAGATGCCGGTGAAAGCATTCATACAGACCAGCAGATAGGATCGGTTCTGAGAAGACTTAAGCTAAGAGCTCCTTTGTGGTTTCTCCTCTCCTCGCTTATAGTTTATCTCCTAGACCTTTTGTGTTCCCTCTGTGTTTAAGTGTTGTATGCAAGACAGTATTTACTTTATCCCCTGTCTGTCTCGTTTGTCTTTACTGTTTATTAAGCGGTGACCTGCCCATATCCCTGTGGTGGTAATCAGGGTCCTTCTAAGGACTAGATTACAGTGGTCAGGGATTTATAGGAGACAGGGTTTACGCTGGCGGCCTGGGCCTCTGTACCTTTAACAGTACCTCCAGGTAGAGGGACTAGTCAGGACCCCAGTTTAGGGTCAGTATAGACCCCGGTCCACCTCTAGTCTGAGACAGCGTGAAACAGATCCAGTATAGATCCTCAGTACTTCGGATATTATGTCAGGTAATACTATGTTATCAAATACTATATGTTCATGTTGATATAACCTATTTATATGGTATATAGAATGTTGTCCCACTTGATATAGATTACTGACATTATCTATAACTGTTATACAGCGTGATAATCGGCCAACCATTTGCTCAGACTTTCCCCCAACAGATGATATCAGGAATGAGAAGGATCAGGCAGTTCAAATTTCTATGTCTGATTCTTTTCTTTTCAGGGGAGATAAGACACTGACAGAGGTAACTGGCAGTGCTTTCTCCTGCCTCCCCAATAAAAACACATAAATGCTCATGTGTATAGGGGGAGTCTATAGAGATGTTGATCTGACAATTATTTCATGTATGTGGCCAGCTTTAGTGTATTCAGAGTATTCTGTCCTAGAGTTCATCTTAGCTTCGATGCTCTGGTCATTGGAATGTAACCGTTTAGATAGTTGGAACTCTTAAGGGTTTTTGCTTATGGTTCCTATTTATTCCTGGTTCTGTATTTAATCTGAGGTTTGGTTTATGGTCTAAATTTATGTACTTTGCTGTGTGTATTGTCAAGCTTAATCTAGGTGTCTGGTCTGGGATCTGAGTTTAATTAATTAATGTAAGGTGTCTGGTTTGTGGTGTGAATTAATTTGGGGATCTTGACTGAGGTCGGAATTTATTTGTGTTCCTACAGAGGTTGTGGATGACTTCAGAAGCAGAGGGTCAAAGGACAGTAAACTCTGCAATGGTCTTGAGAATTTTCCAGGGCGGTCTGGGCCAGTTGGAGAACATAAGGAAAGACAATATCTACAATCAGAGTGGATGCCACTTTTCAGTTATTGTATTTATAGATGATGACAACTTTTTGTAGTAAATAAAGTATTCAACAAAAAGTTTCTATATAGCTCATGTCTATTGAACATCTCAGAGTTTCCCATACCCTTACATCCTTACACAGTGTCATACTGGCAGCCTCGAGAGACACATGATAAGGGCAGTCGCAATGGCGAATTGTCAGTGCTTGCACAAAAAGTTGACTATGAACAAGGGTGTGCCAGGGCAGTTGCGGGAAAGTGTAGGCCCCAAGTTTGAGGAACAGCCAAGAATGTATGATCTATTTAATTCACCACTGGAGGTGTTTTGTCATTTAGAAAAGTAGCTAAGGCAGAAGCAGCCCAGGCAACTGTTGCATCAGCTGTTTTCTTAAAATGACACAGCACCCTATGTCTGTTTAAGAAAGCAGCTAATGCAGCAGTCACCCAACCTGTCACATGTATATGAGAACCTTCCTCCTGCATTCTTCCAGTGACCCCTCTTATCTAGCTCAAATATCTGCGCAGTATTCTAGCTTACAACATATACTGTACATAGCAGCAGCTGTGCTAGGCATTGCAGTGTGGTCACATTCGCTTCAATGGAACAACGCTATGATGCCTAGCACCGCCACTAGTATAAAGACACCAGGGAGGTTAACAGAGCAGAGACCTTGAAAACAGCTGGTCAGAGCAGTTGCTCAGAGTCGATCCTCATTAATAGGAGATTAATTGCCTATCCTAAGAACAAGCCATCAATATTTTTGCAATTGGAATAACCCTTTAGCTCTTAGAAGACATCTGTCAGCAGGTTTTTGCTATGTAATCTGAGAAAAGCATGAGGTATGGGTTAAAACACAGATCTAAACAGTGTGTTAAATGTCAGGCTGTGTGATGTTGTTTACTTATACTGAAGGTTTTATCACCTGGTGAATATTATTGCATGGACTACAGCAGCACAAGAATGCTAGTTTGACTCCGCCCCTCTTCTGATAAACAGCTCACTGTCTATAGACAATGTACATACAGAGCCTGGTGTAGGCGGCGTTAGCTTTCTCAGCTCAGCTGCATTCTATATCTAAGTACTCTGATTGTGTCAGAACTGCTGCACCCAGTAAATAAAATGATATAACATTGGATTCAGAGCTTCTTTGCCTACATCATGGTGCTCTCAGATGAGGTAGCAAAAAACCTGCTGATTCCCTTTAACAGTAAACTCAAGCACATTAGCAAAGCAAAATATTTGAAGAGCAAACCTAGTTACATTTCTCTAACTGTTAGGCTAGTATATAGTTAAAGTAACTGATGTCCATACCAAGAACATCAGTTTGCACCTTGATCCCTCCCTTTTCTTTGGGGCTCATTTTTATTTCTTCCTCCATTATTGCCTTCATGGTGTTTTCTGAGACTTCCTTGATTTGGACCCATATATTTCTTTTCTGAGCCTCATCGAACACTCCCCATAACTCTAGAGTAGTATCCAAGGACTGAGGAAGTGTAAATCGATGGCAGAGAGGCTTTTCTGCCCGTCCGACCATACACACCACCTGCAAAAAAAGCACCACAAATCTTATGGACTACATAAAATAAAAAATAAAAGTAACACAAAATTATGAATAATCACTGGTGAATATACACAATATATTCATAAAACATCTGGGACAATGAAGTCTTATTAAAAAAAATCTAAAGAACTCTTCTCTTCAGGGGCTCAGGATAGGGGTTTGATGATTGGGGGGTACAAGCCCCTTGAGATTTGGGGGCAGCCCCGTTACCTTGCTTAGAATTGGTTGGTCTCCGCGAGATCGGCAGACAACGGCACAGAGACGGATCGTCAGCTCTGGGGGGCGCACGGAGCAGCCTGGGGGGTGGGGCAGAGACAGTAATACAGGAAGAGAGAGTGGGAGAAGGAGGAAGGCAGTAGTCGAGAAAAGTGGAGAATGAAAGAAGCATAGATGGAAGAAAGAGCAAGAAATAGAGATGAAGAAAGATAGAGAGAGAAAAAGAACTGACCCTCCTTCAATACAGATATAATAAAATCTGACAGTTTGGTATGCCTGAGATTGGAAAAGAGAACTCTCATCTCAGAATTCTATAAGGCTGTTGTCCAGTGCTGGAAAAAATCTAAACTGAAAAAAAAAATATCACAAAATCTTCTCCAGCACAGGAGTCAGTTGTATTTATTGAGTAAGGGCCCAGTGTAATATAAAAGAGGAGGAAGGAAAGTTTGACAGGGTATGCAATAAGAGAGGAACATGTTTAATAAAGAACATGAAAAAATACGGACTGAATATGAAGCAAGAAATTGAGGGGCGATGAGAAATTTAAGTATCGATGAGAGATTGCACGAAAAAATAGAAGATAGCGAAAAAGTGTGTGGACAGAAAAAAAAGACAAATGGTAAGGAAGAGACAGAAGGAAGGTGGTGTGGGGAGAGGATTCTGCAGAGTATCACTCTCTCCTAGCCCCTCCCATGCAGAGTTTCTTCCCCTCAAAATCCCCTTGCTTACGTGGTATACAGGCAGGAGGTGGTGAAGGCTTGATCCTACGTGGGGGGACAGTCATCACAAAGCCTTCAAGCAAGACTGCTTGTCCTTGTGCGAGCTCAGAAAAAAGCCCCACAACCACATCTGACACTTGTAGAGTGTCTTGAGATGAGTAGAAACTTGTGTTTGAAGAACGTCCTGGATAAGGCCAAAAGGTCTTCAAAACAACCTAAGGGCAATAAACGAAGGAACAGAAAACAAGCTATACATGAAAGCAAAAATTATTGTAAATCAAAATGCGAATTTGTTTAATACCTTCTGATGGCTCTTCATCCTCAGTGAGGTAAGATAGGTAGAGATCTCTTGTCGAATTGTTTCTTCTTGTCCTTCTTTGTGATAGAGCTCCACCACCTTTGTTGTTTTGGCTTTTAGAGTATATTTTCCCCAAGACCCTAGCTGGTAGGAATTACTTAGAAGCAGGGCAGGAGAAAGAGGCAGTTCCTTAGAATCCAGCAGAATTCGCACACCCAGGGTATTAGCAAGGAGATGGGAAAGTTGCGGAGATCCTCCCATTGGACATTCCAACTGCTCCCCCATCAGGATCTGAGGTCCTCCTAACCAGGAGAGGTAAGTGATACGTCGAGGTGGGGAAAAAGTGTCCAAGTAAGTACGACCCCCAAAATCAAATGTCACAGCCTGCTTGATGAAAAGAGGAGCTGAAGAAGGTGAAGCTGAGCAGAACCATGAGGTGGAGAGACAAAGTAGTATTTTTCCTAAACAAAAATTAAAATGTACTCTTAAGACATGCTTTTACTTAATTCTTACTTGTTTTGTACTCCCACATCATAGCTGCTACTGTTAGGCCTTACCAGGACATTGTCTTGCACCCTCCAATAGAATAGACATAGCAAAGCTGGGAGTCCCAAGGACACAAATTGTAGTGGTATCCATGGTATGACCTGACAAATCACATAAATATTTTATTATTTTCTCAAATTTTCCTTTATCCTCATTCAGGTATCTTCAGTAGAATTATCTAAAAAATGTTGTTGCTTAGCATAGGTAATTAATATGTATTATAATGACAAAGATAAGTAAAAGTAATCACCTGCGCTAAAAAACAAAAAGGGTTGCACCAATGCTGGGCTTACATATGATGCTGATAATACCATGTGGATAAGACCATTGGGTGATCAGTTAGGGTCACTATTGCTAAAAAGAATAATATAGTGTCATGGTTAGATTGTTGATGTTATGATAATAATATAAAGATAATAATATAATCTCCAAGGCTTCAGTCTGATTAAAACCTGAATCATAAAGCATAGATAGACCAATGACACTGCTGAGATCTGAATAACAATCGTGATTTACCACCTAAATTACTCACCCTAGAGCAATAGAAAAATAGTAGTGCCTGGTATGCAGGAAAATATTGCAAATATAGAAATATACAGAGCAGCACTTACTATACTGGTGGTGCAGTGTCCTCTTAGCAAACTCCTGAATCCTGCATATAGGGTACAGTTGTGCAGAGCACAGAGGCTGGACAGCCGACCTCACGAGGTGGTGCTTGGAAGTGCTCGGTTACTGAGTAGCAGGAGGACGCTGGTATGTGCACGTCAATCCGATTACCTGGCTAGCATGCCGCGCATAGCGGTGCCTCAGGGGGATTCGTTGCTGAGTAGCACGAGTAGCGTGGTACACCGTCGTCTCTCACGCTCCGGCCGGAAGCAGTGTAGAGAGCGCGGTTTCGATGAAAGAGGGAGCGGAGCTGGTGTGACGTCACAGAGCAGTGGAGAGATGAGCGTATGGGACAAAACTGCCAACGCGTTTCGAGGAGTGACTCTCCTCTTCGTCAGGGCTATTTCCTCAGTAGACCACTCATCCTTGTATGCTGTCCTGCCCGCCTCCTTAATTATCTATGTAAATGAGCAACGCTAGCCTGGTGAATTGATTTATGTAAAACTTCTAAGTTGCTAGTACATAAGAGCATTATAGGGGAAATATGTAGTTCCTGGTTGTGTACATAGGAACATGCATGGTAGGGAACATTACTAATAAATAAACGTCATAAATATCTGTATGTTTAACCATTATTAAAACTCAAAAGTTATTATCATTACACCAACAATCTAACCATAACACTGTATTATTCTTTTTAGCAATAGTGACCCTAACTGATCACCCAATGGTCTTATCCACATGCTATTATCAACACCATATGTAAGTCCAGCATTGGTGCAACCCTTTTTGTTTTTTAGCGCAGGTGATTACTTTTTATTTATCTGATTACCTCTACAGGAACCACACAGAACCTGTTGTAATCACCAGCAGCTCTGATCCCACCTCGCTCTTTTCTGATCCCGTTCTCCCTCAGTGGTAAGCGCCAGTGCTCTATCTATATATATTAATGTATTATAATGAGAATGAGGGGACAGTGGTAATCACTTGAGCACCGCAGACTCTTCATTGTTGTACCAACACAGCGACATCTACTGTATGTGTATGTGGTTGTGGCCACTATTGCAACTCAGCCTGTCCCTGCTCAGCTATATGGATGTGTGACACAGCTTGGAATGTGGGACCACTGACATTCTCTTGTTCTGATGCTTCTGGGGGTTCTACAGCTGGATCTGTCTTCTAATCACACATTAATAGCTTGGTCTGTGATTAGCAAAAAATAGAGCTGAATATTGCCACAAGTCAACTTGATCTATGCCATGTATTGAGCTTATTAAATTGGCTTTCTAAACTTGGGATAAATTTGTACAATCACTGTATATGACTGCAGATTGCTGAATCGTGACATTGTGCAATGTGCCTGTCAGAATTCCTCTCTATTTCCAACGCAAGAGGACAGTCACATAAATGCAAAGCAATTTGCTTTGCTACATTGAGAGAATTGATGAGAAGAACCTCTAGTTGGCATGTGACCAAACGTATGCAATTCCCATTCTAAGTTCATTTGACCTCTAACTCTGAAATAGAAAGGAATCCTGACAGCGTGTACATTGCAAACTATCACCGTTCGACAATCTATAGTAATATAGAAAGACTTCTGAAATTTCGACTAGATTCTCATTCACTTCTCTAAATGACAAAATCTCAATGGTGAGAGAAGCAGATGAGACTCTAATCAGCACAAGACCGCAAGTATGCAAATTGCACTAGAAATTGAGGGGAATTTTGACAGTGTGAACCTTGCAAACTGTCACCACTCAGCAATCTGCAATCACATAGAGGTTTGGTTACTTTTTGTGTTCCCAGAAATCTCCTTTAAATTGTGACAGCAGGGACAAAAATAGTATATTTGTTTTTTTACTGTCATCAACATGGAAAAGTAAGGTTTTACGAGAGCGAATATAGCAAGTGACTGAGCTTAACACAAAAAACCTCTAGTAGACAGTGACCTCTATTGACACTGTGCTGTTACTCAGTACGCATCAAAACATAACCTCATTGTCATTTACAAGGCTGAGGTTTTAAAAGTCCAGTTCAAACAATGTACTAATGTTAACCTAAGAGGCACTTTAAGACATAGCAGGAATGCAACAAAAACCTATAGTGAAAATAGGATCCTCCTACATTTTAAGTAAACACATTTTATTGTATATTAAAATCCAGAGGTGCCAAATACCCATATAGAGAACAAATAGAACACTGAAGCGAACCGTGTCTGATGAACTTAATATGCATTCTTGTTCTTTTTGTTCTCTATCTGTATTTTTGGCCTCTCTGGATTTTAATATACATATTTTTGTTATGTCCACATCAATAAAATGTGTTTATTTAAAGTGTAATATTTGGAGGATCCTATTTTCACCATAGGTTGTTAATGTACTAATGTTGTATAATCCTGCAGACATAGTTTCCTTTTGTAGCAGATGATTTTTTAGTGCTTGACGACAGTTTTAATACTATAATTCTATTTCATCTTAAAAATTCAGTGCTAAATGAAATGGAAAAAAACAAGACAGGGCCACTGAACTGTGATTTTCATAACAGTATATTAATGTAGATGCACAATTTAGGCTAGGTTCACATTGCGTTAGGGGCATCCGTTTAACGGATCCGTTAAACGGATGCGCTAACGTTGGTGTCATTTTTTACATCTTTAATTCCTCTAGCGCTAACGTATGCGCTAACGCATGGTAGCATTTTATTACCATGTGTTAGCCATACAGGTCTATGAACGGTGAACGCGTCCGTTCGCTGTGCGTTAGACCCGACGCACCCCAAAATGCTGTAGACCGCGTTCGAGGGTGCGTCACAAAGTAACGCATCATCGCTAGCGCATGCCGAATTTGGCATGCGTTAGGATGCGTTACTATAATGGCGGCCAATGGGTGCGTTAACGCATCCATTACATAGCGTTAGTGCTGCTATGTAACGGATGCGTTAAAAGCAGGGCCATAACCAGGGGCGCACCTATAATGAGGCAAGTTGAGCCTCTTGTCTCAGGTGGCAGGCAGTTGCTGTGCAGAGAGGGCGGCATATGCGCTCTGCTCAGGGCCGCCATCAGGGGATTACAGCTGTTACAACTGTATGGGGCCAGGTGATTAGGGGGGCCCGAGCACGCTGGCAGCCCGGTCCACGCTCGGGCCCCCCTACATTTTGTTCAATGTTCAGGCTTCGCCAGTGCTTGATAACTCAGCCTGCCGGGCCCTTCCCTCCCCCTGATGTAGCATAGGCACTATAGTCCAGCCAGCGCCGCCTCACGTGATGTCACATGCTGCTCTGCTCCACTTCCTCATTCCGCCAGAGCAGAGCAGCATGCGGTATGTGTGCATGCTATGTGGTGGGCAGGGCAGGCAGCTCAGCAAGGGGCCCCCGCTCCCCAAAGGACCCCCGCTCCACAAGGTGCCCCCAGCTAGCGACACATCACGCAGCCGCTATGGGGGCCCCTGTGAGGCAGGGGGGCCCGCCTGCCACCAGCGTCGACTCCCCCGACGCTGCTTTGAACTATACCAGCGTCCGCCGGTACAGTTCAAAGCAATGATGGAGGAGAGAGCGCCAGCTGACACTCCCTCTCCCATCATTCCCCGCTCTGCCTCTGACACAGCGAGTGCGCCAGGCAGAGCAGGAGACAGCAGCCGGGAGCAGCGCGGGCATGAGGAGAAGAGGAGAAGGAGAGGAGTGTGTTTCCTATTTCTTTGGGGGTTCTGCTATGGGGCAGTTAGCTTTCATCTTTCTGTCTTTAGGTGTAGCTATCTTTCCAGCTGTGACGAGGCGTCTAGGATCACCATAGGTATGCTCCATGGCTACTTCTAGTGTTGCGGTTAGTTTAGGGTTCTGCAACCCAGTAGTTTCCAGCCTCTCTGGTGTATTGCTATTTTTGCTAGTTTTGCTATTTCTCCTCAGCTACCGAAACATAACAGTATTACCGGCTACACTGAAAATTATATGGTACTCAACAGAAGGGAAAAATAGTAAAAAAGGGAAAAAAAAGGGAGTTGACAGAAATTTTTTTTTCTGTTTGTTGCATTTTTTTCCCTTTTTTCCTCTGGGTGCTGAGGAGGAATTTTTTCTTTGTCCTCAATGGAGTTTGCACCATTGTCTGGCCGTGTGGAGTAGCTTGCCGCTGAGGTTCAGAGCAT
>VIAB01010873.1:24877-35752 GCA_009801035.1 Oophaga pumilio | reverse complement strand
ATGTGGGCTGTGCAATATACTATGTGGGCGGTGCAATATACTATATGGGCCGCGCTATATACTTTATGGGCCGTGCAATATACTATGTGGGCCGTGTAATATGCTATGTGGGCCGTGCAATATACTATGTGGGCCGTGCACTATACTATGTGGGCCGCGCTATATACTATATGGGCCGCGCTATATACTATGTGGGCTGTGCAATATGCTATGTGGGCCGCGCAATATACTATGTGGGCCGCGTAATATACTGTGTGGGCCGTGCAATTAACTTTGTGGGCTGTGCAATATACTGTGTGGGCCATGCAATATACAGTGTGGGCCGCGTTATATGCTGTGTTGGCCGCGTTATATGCTGCGTGTACAGCGCTATCTACTATGTGGTCTGTGTTATATACTATTGGGGGGTATATTATTTTATGGGGGAGGCTGTGTTATATACTATGTGGCTGTGTTATATACTATGGGGGGCTACATTATATTCTATGGGGAGGCGGACTGTATTATATTCTATTCGGGACTACATTATTTTCTATGAGGGGGCTGTATTATATTTATTATATTCTATGAGGAGTGATTGCATCATACTCTGAAGGGGCTACATTATACTATATGAGGTGGCTACATTGTATTCTATGGGGGCTACATTATATTCTATGGGGGCTGCATTATACTATATGAGGAAGGCTACATTGTATTCTATGGAGGGGCTACATTATACTATATAAGGGGGCTGCATTATATTCTATGGGGGCTGCATTATATTCTATGGTGTTTACATTATACTCTGTGGGGTGGCTGCATTATGCTCTAAGGGGTGACTGCATTATACTATATGTGGGCTGCATTATACTGTATCAAGGACTATGGGGAATACGTTATACCATATGAAGAACTATGGGGTAAAAGCGTGCACCGCGGCGGACCTTGTGATGTGCGCACGGCAGCCGCTGCAGCTCTTGTCATGACGCGTGCACAGCCGCCACGATGGGCCTCAGTGCAAGCAATTGAGATACAGTGCGTGCGCACACAGGGGCTTCATTCAAAAGTTTTTTTCTGCTCACCGTCACAGGTAAAATTCGGGATCCGCTCCTCTGCATGTCCAATGCTGCAGCTCTTTTTCAATTTTCATCTCAAGGATTTGGGTAAGTCCCAAGATAAATGTTTCTATGTGCCTGTATCATGTATATACAATATATGTGATACTGCTAGTACTGCATATTGTATATGTTATGTAGGTGACACTGGAATTATACACAGCAATCTACTGTATGTTACAGCAACTGCTGTTTATAATGGCAGTATCACCTATATATTGTAGATATAACAGTTTCAGTATCACCTATATGATGTATACAGACTGCTCTATATACATTATGCTGGTGATCCTGCTGCTGCTGTATATACATTTTATAGGTGATACTGCAATTATGCACAGCAGTTGATGTAATATAGATTGCTGTGTATAATTCCAGTGTCACCTACATAACAAATATACAGCAGTCACAGTATTACCTATATAATGTATATACACCACTCTATATACATTATATAGGTATGCTGCTATATATACATTATATTAGTGATACTGTGACTATACAGAGCAGTTGCAGCATCACCTATATAATGTATATACAGTAGTCTTAATGTGATATATGTATTCAGCAGTTGCAGTGTCTCCTATATGATATATATGTGTTTCTCCTATGTGATGTATGCATCATAATATAGTATAACACTGTCTTAATTATAATGTAGAGTTGTGTATATATAGTGTAGAGCTGTTCATATAGTAGCGGGGTGTGTATATAGTATGGAATCCACACTATATACACTGGCACATCTCTACACTATATAGTATATACACCGCTCCACTCTACATTCCTTACCACAGTATATATTGTGGAGCTGTGTACATTGTGTATACTCCTCCTTTCCTGTATACATGGTGTAAATATAAGTATCTGCTCTAAGTGTGTGTGTATATATATGAAAATAAGAAGCACTCTGATTAATTGTGGAAAGTGGCGGACTCTTTATTAGCCCATGTGACAACGCTTCAGATTCATAACAGAACATTTCTCTGCTATGGAATTTAAATGTTACCAAATCGACTAATAAAGTGTCCTCCACTTCTCTCTTATTTAATCGGTGTGCCGATTATTTTCTTTTTATAAATCCCTTTGATTTAAGGGTGTGTGTCCTAAAAGCATTTCACCCACTGCTTAATATTTGGTGGTGCGCTGGTGCTCAGTTATGACACATATCAGGGCTAACATCACAACTCAGCGCAAGTTGGCAAGCCGTCGGGGATATGGCATGCTATGGGGCTTGTAAGTCGTGGGGACCCAATGCCAGCACTGACACAGTTGAAAACTATGAGTGAGGGAGCCATCTGCTGATGCTCCCTCTCCCATCATTCCCCCTCCTGATCTCTGTGACTTTTTAACGCAGAGGACGCAATTACATCACTTCAGCGCATAATTTGTACTGAGCAGTGCAAAGAGTCAGAATACGCTGAGGAGACAAGAACAGTGGGGTACAGGGAGAAGTGAATATTTGATGATTTTTTATGCATGGAGTATTATATAGGGCCCATTATACTGTATGAAGTAATATTTGGAGCTCATGTTACTATTCGCTGGAGGACTATGTAGTGCCCATAACACTGTATGGACGACAATGTGGTGCCCATAATACTGTATGGAGGGCTATGTGGTGCCCATAATACTGTATGGAGGACTATGTGGTGTCCATAATACTGTATGGAGGACTGTGTAGTGTCCATAATACTGCATGGAGGGTTATATGGTGCCCATAACAATATATGGAGGACTATGTGTTGCCCATAATACTGTATGGAGGACTACGTGGCACCCATAATAATGTATGGAGGACTATGCTGTCTGCACTCACTCTGTGTGTCACTCTGTGTACTGCAGACTTCTGAATCCTCCCAGGGCTCGCACTGTGCGCTGTGAGGATTCGCCGGTTTCTGATCTATTGTAGAATGTACAATAGATATCGCTCATGTAATGTAAGAAGTGAAATCTTTGGCATTGTACTATAACTATATTTCCCTGTACATCATATATAATTATCTGTTTTCATCCAGGAGAGTGAGATGATTTTTTTCTTACTTGTCCATTTGCAGTTATTTTTTTTTCTGAGCAGTTATTAATCATTTACAGGATCATTTACAGTTCCCTATGTAACAGAATTGTAATGTAACCGTAAATATGGGATTGCTATACTGAGGTATTCATTCATTCAATTGCAGAGCCAAATCGGAACATGATAGAATTTTTTTCTCACACTGAATCAGTTTGCGAAAAAAATGTTTCTCTGCACGGCCTCATTGTATAACATCGGTCAGTGTGCTATCTGATAAAAAATCACACACGCCTGATTTATACTCTTGTTTGCACGAGCATTGGGAAACGAGGCTTTGAAGAGCACCATGTAAACGGAGCTGTAGTAGATCATACGCCCTGCAGCGCCATTCACATGTTGGTCTTCAAATAACTCCTACAAGAGAGTGATGAGGGGACGACAAAGTATAGCAAAAATTCACTGATCTGGGGTGGGACGTGTTATAGTATGTGGGCTGGTGGAGTTTGTGGCAGGGCTGCTTTTTTTTGTCCCAGTCCGGCCCTGCTACAGGACCGAAGCTCTGCAGCCATCATTGTGTGTCTGTATGCTTGTGCCAGGCCTGCCATTGCCATTAATAATCCTTGTTCTGGATTCTTCTGTGTGGTTCTTGTATGTGTGGTGATGGCGCTGACATCCTTGTGTTTGGACATCTTTTTTTCTATTTCTCTAAATTAAAATTATGTACTATTGTACAAATTTTTACAGGATAGATACAAATCTGTATGAACCAGATTAATTTCTACCAATTTTAAAAATTTACTATGGGGGGCGCCGTTTTGCAGTTCGCCTCAGGCGGCAGAGAGGCTAGGTTCACCCCTGGCCATAACACGATGTGAACTCAGCCTTAGTCAAATGGACAAGAGAAAATATGCAGCCCCAATCACAGATAAATCATTACATAGGCTGCAGAATATTATTGGCTTTTCTTACCTGTACGTGGTTGCTTGCTCCTGTCTTCTGTCTCAGGGAGCCCTGCATTGATCAGAACCTTTTGCAGATCCTCATAGCTGGCTATTACATTTTCATGTTGATGCATTTCATTCTCCCCATTATTCTTTTCTTTGTGATGTTTCTGTAGAAGGCCTCATTCCCCAAGGAGGGCCATCTGGGGCAACCCCGGGTACCCACATCTCCTTTAATTCTCCATCTTTAGAGTACATAGGATGATCCAAAATGAGCTGTTCAAGAGATAGCTGCAGAACCCGGTAGAGCCAACAGAAAAGTGGATGAAGGATAAAATGAGACGGCATGGACAAGAGAAAAATCACAACACAAATATACAAAGCAAGTCACTTGTTAGATCTTCTTGAGAAGCACTTATGTGTAGTAAGAGGACATAGCAACACTAATAGCTAATCAGCTTAAGACAGGGAAGACAGGCACTCAACACTAAGTGACACGTGTGACAAGGAGCAGGGCACAATAAAGCAAGAATGGAGTGATGAAACTATTAGGTTCTACTCACCATCGTAATTCTTCTCCTGAAATCCAAAGAAATATTATATATTAATGGAAATGGACAAAAAATATTGAATTTCAAATAAACTAAAATCCCAGTACATATAACTAATTTATCTGCCCAAAAACTGGAACCCAGAGTGGAACTGGTTAGTCCTGGAGATCATGTCCTTCAGGGGCCATTAAGGAAATAGGGGATCTAGGTAATTGTCCAGTTTGCCACCCCCTAAAACCAGGCCTTGATTATACTTGATATCATCACAATGTGCCAAAATCAACATTTCACCCAAGTGGGCTATAGTTACTTAGTGCTAGGCTAAGTGTCAGATAATAGTGCTATAGGAAAGATGTGTATCTTCGTACCGTGTTAGCCAGTAGATAGAAAAAGTGGTAGTGATAGAAAAAGCTTGCAATTTGTTACCATCTGTTCAGTTAGCCATTAAAAGGTATCAACCACTGAGGACTCTCAAGTCTAAATATTTTTAGATAATAGTGCTAAATTGTACAAATTACACAACTAAATGATATCATTTTTCTCTATTTTGATCTCGTGATTTTAGGGGTCGGAAAACATTTACAATTTTCTTCACCAACATTATAGCAGCAAATACAAGTGAATTTGTTTTAATTGACATTCTAATACATCGAGTACCCACAAAGACCTAATCTGAAGATGGATCTAGCATAGCTGTTATGAACGGAAGCCATGACACTAATGTGAACAGATTGTTAGTTGTACCACAGTTACATAGCCTACAGACAGTCATTCGAAGAGAATGTACAAACTGAATGTGGATAACTCAATATCAATGTCTCGGACAATGTATCAATGTATTATGTTTTCTGAGACAGACACTAAACAGGATTCTGTCATTAATATTTGGCATTCTCTAAGTCCAATGAAACATCTACAGCTATATAACAAAACCTGTAGATGTTTAACAATCTACAATGATATGGGAAGAATAAATCAGAAACATTAGGGGAAAATGTAAGCAAAGTTCCAGTATATGAATACATTAGGAGAGTACATAATCCATGCCATATAGTTAGACTTTGCTGCACCACAACAAATTTCTACTATAGCCCCTCTATTATAAAAGCGTCCTGCTTAACTAGTTCTTACAAAATGTAGACAGCCTGATTGTATCATTAAACATCCCACTAAATGTACGTAATGATGCACAATGTCCCTGCTGCCCAGTAAAGCTATAACATTCATTGCTAAGAATGCCACTGGGTTATAAAATGACTAAAACTATGAGAACTAAAATCCAGAAAAATAGTTCATGTCCACACTCAAATTCCTCAGTAGGTTCGTCTGTGCAGAAATCTAAGTTCTCACCTCTAAGTGTCCTCACAGGAGTAATGACAGGTATAGAGAGACCTCACGAGATAGACTGGCACAAAGAGAGCTCCAAGGGATTAGGACGTCTCTTTAAATCCTTCTCCCCCGCCTGCTCCCTCCCTGTTAGGCTTTATGTGAGCTGCTCCCAGCTGTCACTCAGCCAGGGCCATATCTTTAGGTTAACTGCACAGCAGTACCCATCAATCATACTGATGTGATATAGAGAACTTATTCCATTACACCCAGTTCTATACCTTGCTCCGCTCTGCTATTCCTGTACCAAATACACAAACCCAGCTGTTAATGTACAGAACAGGCCACCATTCATGTCCACATTCTGGCATTGCTGCCTTTCATTGCCCTCACCGGCTTTCACCCCACTGCACTTTAATAATGGCATCAACAAGTCCTGGAAGAATTTGTGATCTCCATTAGTAATTAAATTTAAAAAATCTAAGTAAAATGTGGATTTCATAAAGTACGCGGAACTTCCTTTATTCATTCTTACATTCGTCTGGATAAACAAAGTTCTCTATTTATGCATACCGCTCCTTGGTATAATGCAAGCACCCCGTACCATGCTACTCCTGGCATGATCTCATAGGGTTCTTGAAGTCTTGTGACTTATGCAGCCAACATCTTTTCATTTGTGTACTGAACAGACACAAAGCACTGAGACTTCTTTTCTTCTTGCTTCTTTGATGATGTCACCCATCAAAGTCCCAGCCATTATATGCAAAAAAGAGAATTTGCCTCTTTTCAGGTCAGAACATAATATAAAGGAAGATTTGTATACTGTGGCCCCTCTGTTAAAAGACCCTTTCATACTTGTGTTTCTTAAGGCCCAATGTGCTGTGCTTACACATTTTCCACTGGTAAGGAACCTGGTGGTGGTTCGGTAAACAAAAATTATAAAACTTTGTACCCTACAAAAATGTATTAGTGCATAGCATGGAAGCTCAAAGGAAAATTGAGTCAGTGCCTCAAAAAAGTATTCATTTTTCACGTTACACCCAAAATCTTAAATTTATTTTTATTGAGATTTTATGTGTTACGCCAACACAAAGTAGCAAGTATTTGTGAAGTGTACAGGGAATAAAACAAGGTTTTCTAATTATTTTAAAGTATAAATCTGAAAATTGTGATATGCATTTGTGTTCAGGCCCCTGTAGTCTGATACCCATCAATAAAATCCTGAATGACAAATTGCCTCCAGAAGTCACATAAATATTAAATTGAGTCCACCTTTGTGTAATTTATTCTCAATATCACTACAGCTGTTTGTGTGAGAACATTAGGGATCAAACAGCATCATGACAATCAAGGAACACACCAGACAGGTCAGGGATAAAGTTGTGAAGAAGAGAAAACCAGGGCTAGGTTATAAAAAAAAATAGCCCAAGCCCTGAACATTCCACGGAGCACTGTTCAATCCATCATCCAAAAATGGAAGAAGTATGCGCAACTGAAAATCTACCAAGACATAGCCGTCTACCTAAACTGACATCCTAAGCAAGGAGAGCACTAATTAGAGAAGCAACCAAGAGGCTCATGGTCACTCTGGAAGAGCAGCAGAGATCCACAACTCAAATGGGAGAATCTGTCCACAAGACCACAATTAGTTGTATACTCCACAAATCTGGTCTTTATGGAAGAGTGGCAAGAAGAAAGCCAATTTTGATAACAAGCTATAAGAAGTCCTGCTTGCAGTTTGCAAAATTTTAAGTAGGGGACATAGCTAGCAGGTGGAACAAGGTTCTCTGCTCAGATGAGACCAAAGAAGAACTTTTTAGGGCTAAAAACAAAACATAGGTGTCGAAAAACTAACACTGCATATCACCCTGAAAACACCATCCCCACAGTTAAACATGGCTGTGGCAGCATCATGCTGTGGGAATTCTTTTCTTCAGCAGGGACAGGAAAATCAGTCAGAGTTGATTGGAAGATGGATGGAGCTAAATACACTGCAATCCTGGAGGAAAACCTGTTGGAGGGTGAAAAAGACTTGAGACTGTAGCATAGGTTCACCTTCTAGCAGTAAAACAACCCCAGACATACTATCAGAGCTATAATGGAATGATTTAGCTGAAAGCATATTCATGTGTTTGAATGGCCCAGTCAAAGTCCAGACCTGAATCCCATTGAGAATCTGTTGCAAGACTTGAAAATTGCTGTTCACAGATGCTCTCCATCCAATCTCACGGAGCTAGAGCTAGTTTGCAAAGAACAATGGGAAAAAATTCAGTCTTTCTAATGTACAATTCTAGTAGAGAAATATCCCAAAAGACTTTCAGGAGTATTGCAGACATTTGGTCCTACAAAATATTGACTTAGTGCGGCCTAATACAAATGAACGTCACAATCAATTTTCTGATGTAATTAGAAAACCACGTATCATTTTCTCCACACTTCACAAATACTTACTACTTTGTGTTGGCATTTCACGTAAAATCCCAATTAAAAACATTTAGGCTTGTGGGGGTAACGTTAAAAAATGTTGAAATGTTCACAAGGTATGAATACTAGTGATGGGTGAGTGTGCTCGCCACTGCTCGATACTCGATAGAGCCTCAGGGTGCTCGGGCACGCTCATTACTCGATCAAGCATCGCAGATGCTTGAATGCCATGCTCAAGTCACCGCCCCCATTTTTGATGCCTCTTAGACAGCCAATGAACATGTTGGAATTGCCCGCCATACACGGTAATGCCGTAGCCATGTTGGATACTGGCATAATTGTTATTGGCTGGCCAGATCGTGTAATGGGCTCTCATATAAGACCTGGTGATGCGATGCTCGGCACACTGTGTTCAGGAAGCAGTTAAGGGAGAGTTGTTATAGGAGAGAGCATAGTTTAGAGCAGGGATGTAGTCAGGGTTTAATAATATTGCTATTGCAGTACTTGTATATAGCTGTTGCAGCATTAAAACAGTTCTTGTCAGGGCTAAATATTTTCCAATGTGTAGGAAAATCACTGTTACCTGCATTCAGTGGAGGGAAAGTTTAGGATTAGAGGCATTTAGGTAGGATTTAATATTGCTATTGCAGTACTTGTATACCGCTACTGCTTCAACCTTAAAGCAACATTCCTTGTCTGTGCTAATTATTTTACTTTCTGTAGTAAAACTGCTGTTATCTGCATTCAGTAGAGGGAAAACTTAGGATTAGAGGCATCTAGGCAGGGTTTAATATTGCTATTGCAGTACTTGTGTACCGCTAATGCTGCCCTGTTAAAACAACAGTCCTTGTCAGGGATAAATTAATGTTTTTCTCTACTAATACTGGAAAATTTGCAGGCATACATACCTAATTATTCCCATAGTCCTCAATTATATAGGCAGGAGACACTTCAATCATCTATACTGTATATAATCTATAGTGGAAGGTGCCACCCATAGATAAGACGTGAAAAGACAAACAAAATAGGAATACAACAGTAATTTTATTGAAACACAATTATTAAAAATCCATATAAATAATTAGAAAAGGGATTAGAGGAGACTCCAAAAAAGGAGCCGGCTGAAAAGGAACTGAGAAATTTGAGTATGCACAAATAATGTGGTAATAACGAGCCAATTTATATATATCAGAGCGGATATAAAACCTCAAAGCATGGGTAGTCTAAAGAAGGTACTGGTGTGTATCCTAATTATACAGCTGTTCATTTCACATAAAGAAGTGCCCACGAATAGCCTGCAACAGTGTGCCAAATCTAAGGTCAGTAAGGCGACTAATTGCCAAAACGGATGTCAAAACAAGGGAATCATAAGATATGTAAACCCTACTTACATGAACTGGCACACAAGGCTCGGCAACGGAGGGGCTGTGCATAAGGTGTGGATCACTGGCAACAATCCCCGTGCCCGACAAGCACCGTTTCGCAATGTTGCGTCTTCCTATTTTCTTCTTCTTCAATGTTGCTTATTCCTATTTTGTTTGTTTTTTCACTTCTTATCTATGGGTGGCACCTTCCACTATAGATTATGTACAGTATAGGCATATATACCTAACCTAAAATGTGCAAGGTGTGCGGTAAGGGACAGGGAAGTGGACGTGCTTCTGATGGTGCACGCAGAGGCTGAGGCCGTGGACTAGGTGAAACTGTGCCTGCTGTGGGAGCACAACAAACACGCTTATCTATGAGACCTAGCTTCCTGTCCCACTTTGCAGGACACCATTCTTGAAGCCACAACAGTGCGAACAAGCGGTTAGTTGGATGGCAGATAATGCTTTCAGTATGTTTCCCAGCACTACCCTGTCTTCCACACAGTCCAGTCTCACTAGCCAAGGGTCTGGACCACATAATCCTCACTCTGATACTCCTTACTCCCACCATACCAATTCCCAGGATATGAGTGATCCCACAAACACAAGACACTCCAAGGATCTTTTTACATTTCCATTTATTGATTCTGGCCTCTTGGATTGCATATTTCAAGAGGGACATGATGAGCCCGTGTGCAATTATGCCCACAATTATGTCCACAATCAGAGGAAGACAAAAGTGGGTAATGACAATTAGTGTCTCAAGAGGTAGATGATGATGAGACACAGTTGACAACAAGTGATGTTGTTAAGTCAACAAGTCAGGATGACCAGAGTGCAAAGTTGAAGACAAGGTCATGGACGATGAAGTCACTGACTCCAGTCTGCCGCTTTTTTAAAGAAAGTGCGGATGATAAAAGAATGGTCATTTGCAACATGTGCCAAACCAAGATCATCGAGGGCCTGACCACTAAAAGCCTGACCACCACTAGCATGCTCAGGCACATGTCATCAAAGCACCTAACTAGGTAATATAGTAACTAGTGTTGAGCGATACTTTCCGATATCATGAAATATCGGATCGGATATGGATCGGACTGATACCCACAAAGTATCGGGTATCGCCGATTCCGATATCGGAAACCAATGCAA
>VIAB01010871.1:32929-45618 GCA_009801035.1 Oophaga pumilio | reverse complement strand
CACTGTTATTTTGAGGTCTAGTCAAAGATTTTCAATGATGTTCAAACCAGGGAACTGTGAGGGCCATTTTAAAACCTTCAGCTTGCGCCCTTTGAGGTAGTCTATTGTGGATTTTGGCGTGTGCTTATGACCATTATTAGTAATGAGCGAGCGTGCTCAGATAAGGGGTCATCCAAGCATTCTTGAGTGCTAAAAGAGTATTTTTAGCGTGCTCTATTACTTTTTTTGAGTCACAGTGGTTGCATGTCTCATGGCTGTTTGAGACAAACACATAATCCCAGCATGTGTCTGGCTGTCGAAGCTCTATTAGAACTCAAGCATGCTCGGATAGCAACTTAACTGAGCACGCTCGATCATCACTAATCATTATCTATTTGTAGCTTTTTTATATATGGTGTTATGCTTGCATCAAGAATTTGTTAAAATTTCAATAAATACATTCTTCCCTCTACCCATGAAATATTCCCTGTGTCATTGTCTGCAACATAATCCCAAAACTTGATTCATGAACCCCCATGCTTAATGGTTGGCTAGATGTTCTTTTCCTGAAATTCTGTGTCCTTTTTCCTCCACACATACATTTGATCATTCTGGCCAAACAGTTCTATTTTATCCTCATTGGTCCACAGGGCTTGTTTCCAAAATGCATCAGGCTTGCTTAGATGTTCTCATGCATACTTCTGATGCTGAATTTTATGGTGAGGATGCAGGAGAGGTTTTCTTCTGATGATTCTTCCATGAAGGCCATATTTGTGCAGGTGTCTCTGAACAGTTAAAAATGTACCACAACTCCAGAGTCTGCTAAATCTTTTTTAAGGTCTTTTGCAGTCAAGCAGGGGTTCTGATTTGCCTAACCAGCAATCATATGAGCAGTTCTGAGTGAAATTTTGCTTTGAATTCCAGACTTTATCTTGACCTCCACTGTTCCTGTTAACTGCCATTTGGTAATTTCATTTTGAACTGAGGAAAGGGCAACTTGAAAATGCTTTGCCATGGTCTTAAATCCTTCTCCTGCTTTATGGGTTTCCATCATTTTTATTTTCACTGCTTAGAAGAATCCATGGCTTCTGATTTTGACACAAGGTTAAAGGAGGCTGCATTTTTATAAAGGAATGAAATTTGCATCACCTGGCCTTTCCAAATGATGATAGGGAACAAGCCATAACCCTAAAAAGCTAATTAAGGTTGAAACCTTGGTTAAAGTCAATCTGAGCATATAAATTTCAAAGGGTGGCAAAAATTTTTAATTGGCCCATTTTCCTTTTTGTAATTTTTAAAATATAAAAGATGAAAGACTGCTATTTTTTTCCCTAATATACAACGGAAATGTGTTATCTTTAACTTTAGGTCTTTTACAGATCATTTCAACTTCAACTTGCTTAACTGTTTACAATAAAAGTAATTTTGATGAGAGGTGCCCCAACTTTTCGATTCCACTGTATAAATAAGATACCCCATGCATACAGCTTTGAGGAAGGTTCATTATTGTATTTTTAGATAATCATTGCAAATTAACACTTGTGTGAATGAAAATTATTTTTCTCTTGAATGACTTTGGAATGCTGCTACTTTTTCTTTAGTCTGAATAGAAACATAGACAGATAAACAGATAGAATAGGTTTTTATATTTGCATATTCTGTTTACCTGCATATTATCTCATTTTTGTAAGAATTTCAAATATGTATAGCTATATAGCACTCTTTGACTGTAAAACCAGTACAGCAGATGGGTTCCATACCATAAATGTCAAGAAAAATAACTCAGCACTCCAACGTAATAGATGCAAAAAGTTATTGCATTTCGAATTAGCATCGTGGTGTCTTGCTTCTGCTTTCCAGTAAATTATGAATGAAAAAAAAGTGTATTTGTAATTCAAATGCAATATGACAGATGCCAGCTACAACATATCACTCATCAATCACACTTGTTCTGGCATTGATGCTTGCACTAGAAATGAGTGGATCTTTTGAAATTCAAATTTGCCAGTTTCACTGAATTTTCCAAAAGAATCTTATAATTAAAAAGTCTATGATTGCCTGGAATATTTGTGTAAAACACTTTAAAATCCCATTGGACTTTTTTGAACCTATTTTGAACTATGTTATGTAAACACAGCTTTTTTTTTTACTATAAACCTACTGTGACCGTGAAGGAACAGTACGATCAGTTACACACATTGTAATAGATTAAAAGAAATCCATAAAAACATTATTATTATTATATTGAAAGCAAAGAAAAAAAGTTGCGGTGGCACTCACCAGTAAAAGTCCATACTTTATTATACACACGGGTTACAGCATCTTCAAAGGGTGAAAGGGATGAGGAGTGTGTGGCTGACGTTGGCCGTTTCGCTATATTGAGCTCCTACAGGTCAGTAAATCAAAGGAAATGACGGAGGTATATGCCCACTGCAATGCATGTACCTCCCCCACCAAGACTGGACTACACAATGATACACAACATGAAAAAATAATAATGATTGTGGAATTAAAACAAGGATAAAAACATAGTAATGAGCAAACACAAACACGGAATTAAAGAAAAACAGGCATATTGATCTTATCATTAAAGCCAGTGGACTGCACTGCATCTATGCATAGGATCCACTTTGCCTCTCTCCTGAGGAGGAACCTATGTAAATCTCCCCCTTGTGGGGGTTGGACAACTTTTCCTAGCCCAGCAAACGATTAGACCATTGTGACATTCCCTGATTTGATTTATAAGACGGGGACTCCATACCTGACGAAATTGATTTAAAGTGCTCTCTGAATCTGACATATAAAGGGCGGATTGTCTTGCCAATGTAGAAACAGGGGCAAAACAACACATACACTACATAATCTATTTTGCATGAAATAAAATCTGAAATTCTATGGGATACCGAACCTGTTTGCAAATGACAACCTGTCAGGTGGTATCTGCAAAATGGACAATGTCCACACTTAAAATTTCCTTTGGGGACACCTTGACTCAACCAATCATGATTCTCTTTTTGGATGCGATTTTAACTAATATATCCCTCAAGCTGGTACTGCGCCTGCATGAAATCAACGGACCTCTAGCAACAATCTCGGATACATCTCTATCATGCTCTAGAATGTGCCAGTTCCTTCTGATTACTAAACGAATAATATTGTCCATGGGGCCATATTGGAAGCAAAAGACAAATCTTTTGTCTTTTTTGCCCCTTTTATTATCCTGGTGAAAATTGTGACCACCAGAGGAATACTCCTCGGCTCTACTGAAAGAATCTCTTAGTACTGCTTCCGGATATCCTCTTTCCTTTAGTCTACCAAAAAGATTGACTGCTGAATAAAACCATCTCGAGTATTATTTATTCTCTTTAATCTCAGAAATTGACTATATGGGAGCGAATGTTTTGTATAGCGAGGATGAAAACTCCTATAATGCAATAAAGAATTTGTGGCAGATGATTTTCGATGTACTGTAGTGTGAATAGAACCCTCCTTAATCTCGATCAAAACATCTAGAAATTCCAGAATTGAACCCACAAATTTAGAAGTGAATGACATGTTCATGGTATTGACCTGGTTCAGGTACAAGACAAAACTGTCAAAAGAATCTTGAGGACCATCCTATACCATAAAGATATCGGTCACATATCTCATGAATAGCTTAATGTGTCTCAAAAATTCATTGGATGATGAATAAACAAATTTCTCTTCGAATACACCTAAACATAAATTGGCCAGAGTGCATGCCACCGGAGTACCCATGGCCGCACCGACTTTTTGTAGGAACCAAGTGTCCAAGGAAACAAAGGCATTATGTGACAAGACAAACTGGATGCCCTCGTACACAAAATTCACAAAATCCTTATTTTTTTCAATGGAATTCAATATAACCCTAATCGCATCGACCCCTAAATCTTGGGGAATTCTGGTGTACAGACTTTCCATGTTCACAGAGACTATTGAAAAACCTGTCTGCCATTCAAAATTATGTAACACATCCAAAAAATGGTTAGTGTCCTTTACATATGACAGGATATTCTGTAATAAAGGTCTCAGAAGCCAGTCCATGTATTAAGATAGGGGCTCAGTGAACGACCCTTCCCCAGATACAATGGGACGGCCGGGGGCAGCCACCAGAGATTTGTGTATTTTTGGAATGTGATACCAGTGCGGTTTTCTGGGGAACTCTAGTAGCAGCTTCTCTGCCTTACTCTGAGAAATGACTCCTAATTCTACAAATCTTCTCAGAAAAAAACGCAATTCACCTTTAAATTTTTGAGTGGAGTCTCTTGGTAATTTAAGGTATGTGCTCACATCAGATAATTGTCTATTGGCTTCTGCGACATAAAAAGATTTCGATAAAAGAACCGTATTGCCACCTTTATCAGCAGACCTGACTGCAGTGTCAGACCACCCTTATATTTCAACCAATTCCTGTTTCTCTCCTGAAGTCAAATTAGAGGGAGACTTTTGGTAGATAAGAGATTCTATATCCTTGATAACCTGTTTTTCGAAAAGGTCAACTACATCACCCTGGAGGTGTGAAGGTGGAAACCACACCACCTGTGAAGGGCTTCACTGCATTAAACCCACCACTCCTTTCAATAGCAGTCGAAGGATCTGTGAAACTTAACCGAGTGCCTCTAGTCATCACCTTCAACCCAAATCTGGAGGTGCTAAGGGGAGCTGCACGGAAATTACAACCTTTACTACAAAAGCATGCCCGATTACAATCCATATTTCCAGACCCCCCACTACTGTGTTTTAGGCAGCCCCCAAATTTAAGAAGCATAATTTTCAGAAGCTCCATGTTCTCTCCAACAGCTACAGGAACCTTTCCCTGCAACCAGAAAAAAAATGTAAAACGCGTCCTTTTATAATGACCACAGGCAAGATAAAGATCCCCAACTCACATCAGGACTACAAGATCCCAGGTACTTTTAGCTGCATCATATCTAATGTGGTGTAATAAATTATTTGTACTAAATGTCCAGCTGGAGGTATGTATGTAGGGGAGACAGGGCAAAAGCTTAGAACAAGGATGAATTCTCATCGCCACACAATAAGAGAAAAAAGAATGGATCTACCTGTGGCCAAACATTTTTGTCTCCCTGATCACAGCACCATTGACGTGAAATTACTTGTATTAAAAGATAACTTCAAATCTCCGAGAGACAGAAGAGTCTGGGAGTTTAAACTCATGACAATCTTTGACACACTCAGTGCAGGAATGAATGTGTCGCATGGATTTATGTATTTTTACATTAATTAAGGAACTTGCTCCTCAGACCTTGTGTGGTCATCACAACACAGAACCACACCCCAATCATAGGATAATAAAAATTTCACACTCGTTATCTATAAACTGTTCAAATATTCATGACCACAATGTTTTATCCCTCTCCCATAAGGATAGTTCTGCTTCACATCACTTGTTTTATCTAATGAATTATTTCTGTGCTGTGTTGTGTATAAATGTGATTCTTCAGATTTTGTATTAGTCTATGCCCGCCTGATGAAGAGACCTGAGTAGTCCCGAAAGCTTGCAATTTGTTACCATCTTTTCAGTTAGCCATTAAAAGGTATCAACCACTGAGGATTCTGAATTCTAAATATTTTTCTATCTACTAGCTAACATGGTGTTAGGGTTGGCAGATCGCACTAAATAAAATATAATAAAGTGCATTCACATCCCAGGGTTCACTGTGCAGAGGTGTAAAACTGCTGCTATAGAGTAATGGCGGAACCCACGGCAAGCGTACACCTAAACACGACTGCGTTAACTCCACGCAGTGTGAACAGGATGCACAACACACAGCTCTCTTAAGTTCACAGAGAGAAGGACCTAAGGGTTGAGCTTACTCTGTAACTGACCCATGCGAATCGCACACATGGCTGAAACAGACACAGAGTCAAGAGGAAAACACTGCGCTGAGTTAACTAAAATAAAATCCTGTAGAACTCACATGGGAGCAAAAAGGCTCTGTGGTTGGACTTGTTCTGTAACTCAGCAGTGCTAACCACACACGACCAGATACAGATGCTCGAAGCCAATCAAAAACCCTCACTGGTACTAAGCTGACCAAGATCACAACACACACACGTGCAGTCAGAGTGGTAGCGTATCCACTCACACACACTAATGCAAATGATGCTTGCGTGCCCGCGGGCATCGCCGGGAGCTTTTTAAAGCCAAAGCTCCACCCCAAATACTCACACTGACATCGCCCACGGCCAATCCAGAGCTGCCACATCACCAAAGCAGATGATGTCCAAGCACCAATGAGAGGACGCCACCTCAGGGACATGCTCAGTAAAGTGATTTCTGGACTTAGACAGCTGTGATAGGATGCTCTGGACCCTATCATTGGTTACCATAGACTTGGCTGGAGAGCCAGCAGTAGCCAAATGAACAGCATGAGCCTGAACAAGATGCTGGGACCGATGTCTATGCTCAGGAACACCTGCAGCGGCTGAAGCTGAATGGGAGCCCGCAGCAGATAAGGCTTGGGATCTACCCCATGCAGCCGGCACCTAACACACAGAACAAGGATATATATCTTTCCTGTATCAAAATAAGGGGATGATAAAAACTTTCACACTCCTTATCTAAGGAGTGCACCACAATTTACTGCCACAACTGTTTTTCCTCTTCCCATATTGATTGCTCTGCTTCACATCACTTGTTTCATTACTGCACTATTCCCATGTCCTGTTGTGAACAGTTTCATGACTCTTCAGATTTTGTCATACTAAGCCTGATAAAGAGACCTGAGTAGTCTTGCAAGCTTGCAATTTGTTACCATCTTTTCAGTTGGCCATTAAAAAGGTAACAATCATTAAGGACTCTCAATTTTTTATATTTTGGATATTAGTAAAATTCTTAATTTTGGTTTGATAATTTTAAACAAGTTAGCTATTTGTGACTTTTTTTCCCTTTCAAATTTTTTCCTATGTAGATCCACACATATAGGGCAGTGTTGACATTGCAAGGAGCAGTGAAGAATCATTTGGTCATATATGCGATTAGGCAACTCCCTGTTGTGCAAAAACTTGCACCTAATAGGGAACTCAAATTTTCCGCCCCAAAAATTTTTATAGCAGTTTTAGAAAAAAATTATAACTTTTTTTTATAAAAACATTTCACTTAAGGAATTTAAAGAATTTTGATTTCATAATGTGAAACAATTTTGGCCGTTCTCACAATAATGATCAATGTGCTACAAGGAAATTCACCCCAGAATCAGTCACAATAATATTGAATTTCATTCAAAATTACAAAGAAAGTGAGTTCCTTATACGTAGTATGAAAAAAATTGATATAGGTAATACAATAAATTTTCTTGTAGAAAAACTGTAGCATTTTGTGCTCAAACCTGGCAGGGATGACTTTTTGGTACAATAAATAATGGCGGCGAGGTATCTTCCACTAAGCCAGAGTGAACATGATTGTTTGTCAAAAGGCAATACAATCTAAGTTATCTTAAATCAACTGTGGTGAATCTGGACATGATGGAGTATGAATTTCATAAAAAATGATGACTGAATCCATGTTCTTTGATCACACAAAAGGAGAACTGATGATAATGCAATGGAAGTAGAGGAGAAAGTGTATGGAAAGAAGTAGGTGAGGATGATAAAGGGTTTGATGACTCTGAAAAGTTACTGCTTGCAGGTGCAGAATGGTTAAAAAATATGATCAAGAGACAGGGTAACAATTATGAAGATACTATGGAATCTGATTGCATAGGATAAGAACGAATCTGAGACTGAAGTTGTGACAAAATAAACTGTATTAGCAAGCAAGGTGTACAACATAAACTAACAGATTATACTAAATTTACAGAGAAGTGCAAACAGCACAAAACGAAAATGTCCAGCAACTACGTTAAATGAAGCAGAGTGTGACTGGCACTTATATGTAATGAAAATGTCCAGCACTGTAGCCCGCACAGATACAATTCAAGAATTAGTACTCTGATAATAATGTTAAAGGTTCTTAAGGACACAGCAGTTCCAGAAATGTATAACTCCTCACTTAGAAGTCCGAACAAAAGGTAACCACAGGCAGGATCAGGAAGCAGCACAGATTAATGAAGGCAGCTGGAAGTGAAGAGGCAGAGTACCGAGTAACGAGAAGCAGAAGGAACCATAGAAGCAAGCTAGGAGGAAGCTCAGAAGCCAGCTGCAATCAAAATACTCAGGCAAGGAGTGTTTCCAAACCCAGACTTAAATAACAGGACAGACAGGAAGTTCAAGGGCAGGACAAAGTACCAGACTCCATCTTGGGCAAAGGCAAAACAGGCTCCATGGAACATCCGGAATCCTTACAGACAGCTTGAGCATTACTCATCTTATAGTTATAGTTTTCTTTCCCTACAGGACCAGGCAATGCCATTTCAAGCATTGACAGAGTGTGGTACTTATTAGTTGATTTGTGTCAGGATGTACCAGGCTTATTTTGAGACAGCACATCCTGCAAACTGCAACAGATTGGTCCTCTGACAATGCAGAAAAAAAATTCCACATTTAAGATGTCTGCACATGGGACACACTACCACAACAACTGTCACCAAAGCTTTCAGGCATTGTTGATCCTTCTACATGAGTGATCATCGCTTCATCACCTGCTCCAGTGCTGATTACAGAACAAAATTTTTTTGCCCCATATTCTATTTTAGCTACATATTTCCTGCCCTATGTATCATTGAAGCCAATACACTTCCTTACTGATGACATCAGTACCCTTTGTCTGATTACCAGGCCTTGTCCATCACAGAATCATTATCATGATTGTCATACTTGATTGGGTACCCCTATCTAATCCCCACGTCTTGTTTAACAAATAATCATCTTCATCATCATCGTCATCCCTAATTTGACTTACAATGGCCTTTGTTTAGGAAATAGCTGAGCTCTTAGCCCCTTGCATGATTCCCACCTCAAAAATTTGCCCTGGCCTAGAGGGATACTAACACTGCCAAGCTACCACCATGGATCACAGAGCAAACATAACCACACGACAGCTGCAGGAAGGCTCTTGCTGACTGTGCAAGCTACTGAAGAGCAATGAATACTCACTGCTCTGTGCGCACACAGTCTTGACATGCAGAGCACTGAGTATTTCAGCAGCTGCCTCTCAGCTTGCAAGCATTGCATAACGTGCCTGCCATGCGCTGCTTATAAGCATAAAGCAGCTGCTGACAATGGAGCAGGATGCTGCGAGGGAGCGACGGGAAAGTTAGTGTAATGTTTTTTCTTTAATGTTTTCTGATGGGGCCATGCATACCAGGATGGGAGTGGGGCCAAAATAATATGTCCTAGTATAGATCCTTGCAGTACCCCACTGCTGATTATATCCCAATTAGAGGATGTACCATTTATGACTCTTTGTTTCCTAACTTTTAGCCAATTCCTTACCCATCTGCATATATTTTCCCCCATTCCCCACTTCTATAGCTTCAGTATAAGGCTTTTATGTGGTACAATATCAAATGGCTTTGCAAAGTCCAGATAAATTCCATCAGCAGCATTACCAACATCCAGATTTGCACTTATCTCCTCATGGAAACCCAACATGTTAGTTAGACATGATTTATTGTTACAATTCTGTTGTTTAGTGTCTCGGGACCAGGGTCTCCTTCCCTGGCCCTAATGCTAGGTGCGCCCTAGCTAGCCCTGTTCCCTGGATTACTTCTGATGGTGAAGATGCCGGGGCTACATACCTTGCCTTAGCTCCTGAAACAGCCCTCAGCCTGTAACCTTCCCCCATCCAGGGAAGAGGGGAGTAGTAGTGTACTGTAAGATAACAACCAGACTAACAAGGCAATATAAACAGGGAATGCCATTTGGCCCAGGGAATTTGCAATGTTTAATTTGCTCAGATGCAGGAGTACTTCTTCTTGTGTTAAACTAGTTATATCAGGCACTGGTGAACTTTCATTTTTGCCTTGTTGACTGATGCCTGGAACAGTCAATTAATTGTCGAACATAGATGAAAATTGCCTGTTTAAAATCACAGCCTTTTCTTTGTCTTCTACAATAATCTTGTTATCATCATCTTTTAAGAGTCCGATACCATCCATTTTTTTCTTTTTGGCATTGATGTATTTATAAAAATTTTTGACTTATGAAACTTTGTACAGTCTTATTTATCCATAATAGTTTATTTTTATTCCTGGACAATTTATTAACAGAGAGTATAAGTTTTCTACAGGATTCTATTAGCATATCCTTAAGGTTGGTATCCCCAGTTACCATGACATGATCCCAGTCTACACAATTAAGCTCTTCCTAACTTTCTAACTTTCCTAAAGTTCCAAGTTTTTGCATTTCCCCTTTGAATTGTTTAATTGACTATTACATAGAAACTTACCTTATTATGATCACTGCATCCCAAATGCTCATTGACCTGTATATCTGAAATTGTATCCGGTCTATTTGACAGAACCAGAACCAGCATTATCTCCCATGGTTGGTTCATCTACCAACTGAGAGAGATAACTATCTTGAACGGCAAATAAGAACTTGCAGCTTTTAGCACAACCAGAAGAATCTATGTCCCATTGAATGTCCGGATAGTTAAAATCCCCTAAAATAAGGACCCTAGTATTATTTTCTGCCTTTTTAATTTGTTGCAGCATTTCATCCTCTACCGGTTTAGCTATATTGGGAGGCTAGTGGCAAACTCCAATTAGCAGCTTTCAATTATTGCCTTCCCCATGTGCATTTACCTATACAAACTCTACATTGTCGCAGCTCCCTCCAATGTCATTATTGAGCTCAGGTCTTAAGTTGGATTTAACGAAAATACACATTCCTCCACCTTTTTGTCTTTCCTGCCCTTTCTGAATGTAATGTAACCCTCTATGTTTGTCATCAACTCATGGCTTTCATCAAGCCAGGTTTTCGGAACACCCACCACATCATATTCTGTGTCAACATAACAGTCTCCAATTCATTAATTTTGTTTAGAACACATCTTGCATTTGTCAGCAGACATTAAATACTATTATCACATTTATTATTCCTACTCATCTCTCTACTTTCCTTGCATATCCCAGAACCCTTAAATCCCAGCTGACCCCTACTGTCTCACTCTCTGTCTACTCTATCTATCCCCTTTTTAGCACAACTCCCCTCCCACTCCCCAGATCCTAGCTTAAAAGAACCTCCATCTGTTTGACCATTTTTCCCCAAGTACAGTTGAACCCTTCCCATTCAGGTGCAACGTGTACTTACTGTAGAACCTGTAGCCGACATATAAGTCATCCCAGTTCTCCATGATCCCAAATCCTTCCTTCCTGCACCAAGTTCTAAACCACTTATTTATCTCCCTAATCTCCCTCTTTCTTTCTATTGATGCTCGTGGCATCGACAGTATTTCTGAAAACACCACCTTGGAGGTCCTGGCCTTGAGCTTCTCTCCTAGTTCCCTGTCATAATTTTTAAGGACTTTACAACTCCATCTATCTTTGTCATTAGTGTCGATGTGTACCATGACTGCTGGGTTCTCCCCAGCCCGACCCAGCAATCTATCTATCTGATCCGCAATATGGCAAAACCTAGCATCCAGCAGACAACACACTGATCGGCATTCACAGTCTTGGAGGCAGATGACCCTGTCTGTTTCCCTAATTATAAAGTCCCCTACCACCGTCTATCATGTTTGTAAAAACAATGTTAAGGAAAGAACCATCTTTAGTTTCTATTATTGTTAATTCTGTAGAGTGACAAAAACTTGTTAACATTTTTATTTTTTTATTGGAAGCTATACTGAATTAACTGTTCTTTTTTATATCTTTTCACTATCACAATTAATAATTACTGAAAAAAAACATAAAACATTAAACAGATTAAACAACCTGAAAATTATTAAAGTCCAAAAGCCAGGTCCGAAATTACTCCTTTCATTGTTGTCATCTAGGGCTTTAATAACGGTGCACGCAAAAATAATTTGTCAGCAGTTCTACCATTACCATTTAATATAACCCTAAATGTATCTATTATCTCAAGTGTTTGCAAATGATCTGTGCTATTTCAGAAATAAATACTTCACCACTTAATTCTCACATCATTTTACTCGGTATGCCATTGTGGTCAGCACAGACAGGGAAATGGTCTATGACCATTTTTCCAATATGAATGGTAATGTCGGTCCTCCTTTCTGCCGGCTGGGATTTGATTCATGTTTTACATTATAATGGCTTTCAATTTTGTCAAAGTCACACATTGGATTTTGCATTTGTTCCACCAATTTAATTAATCTCGGAGCCTGACAGGCAGAGAAAGTGAAAAATAGAGATTTTAGACTGATAATATGTTAATAGTGCTTGGAAAAAAAGTATTTTTCCAAAACTTAATTCTGCTAAATATGGATTATCGAATTTATTTTGTTGTAATAGTCTTTCTCGTCTTTTTTTGTGCACAGATACGAGTTAACTAAAGAAGAGGAAAAGTTTAAGAGCTCAGAAATGTTTAATACAATATTTATATTTGAAAGTTCCACAGAAAAATAGATTTTTCCAGTCGTGCAATATTTCAAGTGATCTGAAATGAAGTAGTGTAGCATTTATTTTAATTAATTTTTTCAATAAGTATCTAGAATATCTTCCTGTAGCAGGTGAATAAGAAGGAATAAGTGGGTTATCTTACAAAGGCTGGGTTCAGAGAGGCATATTTTTATTTGTCCTTGCCGCAATGCCAGTGTATTA
>VIAB01010871.1:0-10859 GCA_009801035.1 Oophaga pumilio | reverse complement strand
ACTAACCTGGAACATTGTACACAAACAAAATGTGCCAAAATTTTGGTGCAAATTTCTGGTACAAAAGTCACCAACTGATAGGTGGCATAAACTTAGACTAGACATTCTAAAGATTTAAATTTAGTAAATTTTAACCCAGTCTAGTCTAAGTTTTCGCTGTCTGAGAATTAGACAGTATTGATAAATATAACTCATTATGTTTTTATCTGTGCAATATACAATTTGAAGGAAGTAGAAGTTAGCAATAACAATTTCTAAGATTGAAACAGTATGTTCACTTTCTATTTATGACATATGGGTAAACTGTTGCAGTTATCTATCAACTCTGGAAAATGCCAACATAGTATTTACAAATGCTAACATCTGTTTCACATTAAAAATCACCTACTAATGTTTTGTAGGAACACTGCTATATTGAAAAACACATATTAAGAATATTTGAACTTAAACGTTGATTGACAGCAGCAATGTCAAACAAATTTATTCAGCTTTGAATATTCTAGAACAATAGTAGGAGTTCTCCATAAAAGATATTATTTAAAATATTGATAAAATAACTCTATATGTCATTCTCAGCCTTAAATATATCAATTACATTCGTGCAAAAGTAGTTTTTTAGATGTTAGCACCAAACTCAATATGCCAAATGTCAGATTTTGCATTTTTAATAGGACTTTCAACCAACAATGTTGTCACAATAGAAACATGTTTTTTTGAGTAGTTTATGTTACGTGCACGTCACTAGTTTCAGATAGGGGCAGGACAGGGTTCACAAATTCTTTGGAACTCTGGGGGAACCGTTACTCAGGGCGACCATGCACTGCAGCTTCCTCAGGCATAAGATGGATCCACTTGTTCACACAGACACAATTGATAGAGTCCTCATGAACAGATGAACAGTGTACTTTAATATCACAGCACGTCCAGTAAAGTTCAAGTTTCTTAAGCACAGGCTTCATAAACAGTACAGCTGTACTAACAGTCTATTTTGTTAGCACAGTTCAGCACAGATCAAGACTCTTTACAAAGGCACAGTAGTACACAGCATTCCTTCTAGCACAGTTAGATGGAGGAGAGGGGGGGTTTGCTGAGGGAGATGATTCTGTGACACAATTTCTTCCAGTCCTTATCTTCCTGCTTATGATAGACTTTCTCAACTAGCAGTAAAGACGTTAGCCCAGCTTCACTTTTTAATGGAAACCTGTGTCACTATGGTTCACTTGCCTGAACCATTGTGAGAGACAGATCACACACCACTCATCCCTTTGACTGCTGCCGGAATAGTAAACAAGTTTCCCACAATCCCCTTGGGGTTCTGCTAACCACTCACTGTCTCCTGTGACTGTGTTAACTCCTCTAGTTGCTGGATGCTTTTGAAGCAACAGCACTCAGCACTGCTTCTGGATGTCACATTTATGTAATTAAATGTGATCCAGACATTTACCCATTGAAGAAACTACTGAAATTTTGGCTGGAATGAGGCAAGAGAGTAAGAGACAGACAAATAAAGGGCATTATTAGGTTAATTCCTACATGGTCACCTTTTTCAGTCAATTGCTCTCCATATAAGAAGGTTTAGGGTTGGGAAGGTATGTAGGCCATTTCTCCATAGGACTGAATTTTAAGAGTAAAAAAGACTTTTAAATAGTTATGAGCAAACTCCAATGGTAAAGTTCAAGGTCCTTACCAGACTCCGAGCATCTGTGCATGGACCCGAAAAAATAGACATTTTTTCCAGGAGCCTTTCATAATGTACGGATTCACAGCCAATCAACAAGCTTTTAGGCTGTGGCCACTTCTGGAGCCATCAATGCCTTGAAAAGTACTGGCATGGCTGTGATTGTCTGGCGCACAATGTGAACCTGCCTGTATAAAGGCAGGGTTGCGCCATTCTGTTCCATGTGCGCTGTCAGAGAGATTCTCACTCAACCTGTTGTTGTGTGCTCTAAAAGCCTTTTCCTGTGTGCCATATTAGCATTATGTAGGCTGCCCTAACAGCCTGTTGCTCTGTGCCATAAAAGTCTTGTGGTCTTCGCAATGAAAGCCTGTTGATCTGTGTCAAAAATCCTACTGCTCTGTGTCATAAAAGATGTGCTCTTTGGCAAACAATCCTATTGCTCTGTGCCATATAAACCCTCTACTCTGTGGTACAAAAATCCTATTGCTCTGTGACATATAATAAACCTTGTTCTCTGTTGCCAAAAAATCCTATTTCTCTGTGCCATATAAAACTTGTTCTCTGTGGCTAAAATTTATATTGCTCTGCTGCATAAAAGCTTGTACTCTTTGGAGAAATAAACCTTGTACTCTGTGCTATAAAAACCTGCTGCTCCGTGGCATAATAGCCTTGAGTAGAGTGCCCAAATCTAGTCTTCCCATGAAGACTATTGAAGCATGCAAAACGTAAAAAATGAATGTTTTTACAAATATTAAAAAAATAAAGTTGAAATCAACCCCCTTTTGCCCCATTCAAAATAAAACAAAAAAAAAATCAGATACACACATATTTGGTATCGCCGCATTCAGAATCTATCAACATAAAAAAAGAATTATCCCATTCGCTTAACGGCATAACGAGAGAAAAATTCAAAACATCAGAAATGCATTTTTTTGGTCGCCGCTATATTGAAATAAAATGCAATACCGTGCGATCAAAAGATCATATCTACACCAAAATGGTATCAATAAAAACATCAGCTCAGTGCGCAAAAAATAAGCCCTCACCTATCCACAGATCACAAAAAATGAAGATGCTACCGGTCTCGTAAAATGGCACCATATTCTTTTTACTAAAGTTTGGATTTTTTTTCACCACTTAAATAAAAAAGAACCTAGACAAGTTTGGTGTCTATAAACTCGTAATGACATGGATAATCATAATGGCAAGTCAGTTTTAGCATTTAATGAACATGGTAAAATAAAAATCAACTGTGGAATTGCACTTTTTTTGCAATTTCACCACACTTGGAATTTTTTTTGCGTTTTCTGGTACATGATATGTTAAAACCTATGATGTTTTTCAAAAGTACAGCTTGTTCCGCAAAAAACAAGCCCTCAAAAGGCCATTTTGACCAAAAAATTAAAAAGTTATGGCTTTGGGAAGAAGGAGAGCAAGAAATGAAATGGCAAAAGCGAAAATACCTCTGGTCATAAAGGGGTTAAAAAATTCTGTACCGTTCCCCAACTTCATTATCTAACAGCTATTAAAATTTTTCTCCTCTACTTCTGTGTAATGTCAATTCAATTGAATATCTCATTGCATGCTTGATACTCAAATGAAGAGTGAAGAAGCAGGGCACAGAGTCTGTGGTCACTGCCACAGCCTCTGTCCCTCTCTGAAATGAAGCTTCATCAGTGATGCTCGTTTCAGGGATGGTGCTACTCCTGCTGTGTCATCCATGTGCTTTCTCCTGCAATGTAAGCTGCAGGCTATCTCCCCTGTGTGATGTACACAGCACGCTGTCTCCCCTGTGTGCACTTTGTTGTCTGCTTTAATGAATAATAATAAGCCAGGAATAGAGCGGTGTCATTGTACCCGGAGGTGCAGGAGACTAACTCTGCCCACATAAGTGACATCACTGGTTTCTGCCAGGTATAGTGACTAGTGATGGTGAAACTCCTGGATGTTCTGTTCTGGCAGGTTCTGCAGAAGATTTTTAAAAAGTTTGGTTCGGGTACCAGAACAGTATTCAGATGAATGGGGGATCAAACATCTGCTGTTTACATGCTGTCATTTGCAGGACAGTGCAGCAAACATTGCCTCTGATCTGCAGTAAGATTATTACCACCAGTCAGAGAGCTGCAGTTCCTGAGCCAGTAGCAATGACCTGCGGGCTGCGGTAAAAAGTTTACCGCCATTTACAGAGGCATCGGCTGATGTGAGTACTATTTCCATCAGACTACACCTGCTGTCACTGAAAAAAGCCATCGAAGTATTCACCAGCCAGCACCTGTACTATAATAAATAAAAAAAATGACTCTCAGCTGTCAGCTTTATCTTGGCTGGTTATCAAGAATAGAGGGGTCCCTATGCCATTTTTCTAAATTATCTATATAAATAGTATCAGGTTCCCCCTTTTTTGACAACCAGCCAAGCTAAAGCAAACAGATGGGGGCTGGTATTCTCAGACTGGTAAGGGTCCATGATTATTGCCCCCCAGCCTAAAAATAGCACCCCACAGCCGCACGAGAAAAGGCACATCTATTAGATGCCCCATTTCTGGCGCTTTGCCTGTGTCTTCCCACTTGCCTTGTAGTGGTAGCAAAAGATGTAATATTTGTGGGGTTGATGTCAACTGCTTTATTGTCACTGACATCAAGCCCACAAGTTTGTGATGGAGATGCCTCTCCATTACTAACCTCATGGTAAGTTTTGAAATAAACACACAGCCAGAATAAAATCCTTTAATTGAAATAAATGACACAGAATTATTTTATTTCAAATTAAAAAAGTATACTCCCTTTACCAGCTAATCGATACTGTCCCATGAAGATTTGGATGATTTGGAGAGCAGTCACATTAGTGACTGCTCTCCCGTCATCCAGGTTACACTGACCGAGGCGTAATTGCTCCTGTCAATGTCTAGTGCTGAACTCCTGTGAGAAAGTTCACTGGAGTTCAATGCTAAACCCTGGTGAACTTACAGCACCACTTGCTGCATGAGAAAGGTCTTACACAGTGGTGCCGTAGGTGAGTTCACAGGGTTCACCTGGGTATTTTTTATTTACAATATGACTATGGGGTTAGTAATGGGGCATCTTATTTTCACTTGACAATACAAAGGTGACATCAATCCCACAAATATTACCCCACTTGCCACAGCCACAGGCCAAGTGGGAAGAGCTGGGCAAAGTGTCAGAATTGGCACATCTAATATATGTGCCCTTTCTAGGGTGACTGCGGGCTCCTGATTTTAGCCTGGGGGGCTATATCCATGGCCCTTTACCAGCCTGAGAATATCAGCACTTAGATGTCTGCTTTAGCTTGGCTGGTTGTAAAAAATGGGGGCAAACCCCACACCATTTTATGTAATTATTTATTTAAATAATAAAAAAGGCATGGAGACCCCTCTATTCTTGATAACCAGCCATGATAAAGCTGATAACTGAGGGTTTGCAGCCCATAGCTGTCAGTTTTGCCATGCTGGTTATCAAAAATAGAACAAACCTCATGTCATTTTTTATTATTATTTATTTATTTATAGGTGCTGGCTGATGAAAACACCCTTCAGCAGCACCTGCTCTCACTGTTCTCAGTGACAGCAGGTGTAAGCTGACGAGAGAAGTACTCACATAAGCCGATGCCTCTGTGACCGGTGGTATACACAGTAAGTAGAAAAAATATAAATGTTAAATAGTGTAGTTAGAGAACATTAGGGAATTTTTGAAGCTAGTTTATTAGAAAATAGCTTAGAGTGTAGCATCAAATAGATATGAAGTTAGGAGGAAGATAACGTTACCTTTGTACCATCCCTTTAAGAATTGTGCATCCTTTCCAGTTGTCTCTGTGTACTAGGTCAAATAGTCATGAAACTCTAGTCTATATTTAGTTCTGCACTCAGGAATTAAAGTATTTGGACAAATGGACACTTTAAGAACCTTTGTGAGATTTCATTTTAACAGGCTCTTAATGCTTTCTGGATATCTATGATCCATTACGTCTATGTCAAGTGTGGATACAATCATTGTGTCAATGTGTGCTGGGTTCTTTACTGTACTGAGATTATATAAAAGTTTATCCATTTTGGCATTAAATATCACCTACTTGCCATCCAGGAAAGCACACTTGTCAACTTTAAATTTTACAGTGAGTCCTTTAGCTGTCATGTTTGATGGATAAAAAGTCCTATTTCTAGACTGGGAACATGCAACAGAACTTTCACTGGTATAGCTATTTTTTTCTACTATGACATATGATTATTCAATTTCTAGCAGCTTCTGCAATTATTGTGCTTTTATTGGCAAGATACAATGTTATCTTGATATTTAGGTCAAATTCTAATAAAAACACAGAATTATGGTGCTCATTAGAGAAAATTATATGATGAAGTAGATAGTAATAAGTGGTCCAAGGCATCAAATGTATTAAAAGTTTTTATCACACAAGATCTTCTTCAAAATTATATTAAAAAGAGTATAAATTGTCAAAAATAAAAATATAACATTTGTCTCACAGACATAATCAATAGGAATTCAGAGTCAAGAAATACATAGCAAATAGGTGGTTTTCTAGATGTGTCATATCCGAATATAACCGAGAACCGTAGGTAATAAACATAGAGAAAATAGGTAATGAAAAATAAATTAATGGAGATCAATACATGAAGGACCACAAAGTGCAAAAAGCAGAGCACCGCCGTTAGCTAATCAAAGCTAAATGCATTAGCTGATCAGAAATACCGCAGGAAAAGATACCCTGAATCTTAGGGTGCTCACCATGAAAAAAAAAACAAAACACACCAACAGAATGTGAATAAAGCTAAAAATAGGTGGCCCTCACCAGATTAAAATCCAAAACTTTATTGGTTAAACTTCATAAAAACCATCTTCAGCTGGAGGAGGGGGTTTGTGCAGAGGAGTGCGAGGACAACGGACGTTTCACTCTAGATTGCGCTTTTATGGGTCACACAAAGAAGCGCAATCTAGCACGAAACGGCCAACCAAGAGTTTGCTGTAAGAATACAGAAACACTGAGTGGCCCCTACCAGACACTGTAAAAGAGAACGAATATGCAAAACAATGGAAAAAGAGAGTTTGTCTCAATGATGAGAAGTGCACAAGTTACTGCTCCTTGGCAACGTTATATGTGGCGTGTGTGGGTCGTAACCAGTGTACACGCAGGGAATAGAGTGAGTCACAATGATATCTTGCCCTAAGTGACGTACTGTGGTCGTGCCTTACTTGGAGAGCACCAGGGTTGGACTGGCCCACCAGAGAATCGGAGAATCCTCCGGTGGGCCCTGCCTTCTCCTTCAGGAGAGTTCATAGTGCAAACCTTGCAGTTGCTATTGGCCCCTTGAGTGGGGGAGAAAGGTGGGCCTTCAGGATCAAATCCTCTGGTGGGCCCCATGATCTTCAGTCTGACACTGGAGAGCACAATAGGGATGAATGCAGAGAGCTGGATGTGACTCATCCCTGTTTGGCAAGCTGGATGGCAAATATGTCAGAAAGAGATAGAACAGAAGCATACACCAAGGTAGTAGATATCAGAACAATCTATAAGGGAACATAACAGAAAAGCGTAAAATAAATAGAGTGTAAAGAAGAGAAAAGAATGAAAATAAAGGTAGGGGAGGTATCATACGTCACATTAGAGAGCCTGAAGGTCAAAAAAGAGCAAATGAGAAAACTAGCAAATAATCATAAAAAGGAAAAAACATTCAGCTCCATATTTAACCCTTTATGTTCTAATGTGTCCAAAGTATAAATCCAATAGGCATTTCTATATTTTAAGGTTTTAATGCGATTTGCGCCTTTACGTGGAGGGGGTATATGTTGGAGGATCTGAAACTTCATTTGCGAGATTGCATGTCCTACTTTGAGATAATGGTCATGTAAAGGTAAGTAATTCTTTTTGCACTGAATCTCAGGTTTATGATGAGAAATCCGTTCCCTAATCTGCTGCACTGTCTCTCCTATATACAGAAGACCACCTGGGCACTTGGTGGAATAGACTACATATTTAGAGTTAATATAAAATGGTCCTTAATATCAATCCCCTTGCCAGTTTGTGGATTGTAAATCTCACTACCTTTAAGGACATTATTTACTTGAATACAGTGCAAGAATTGCAAAAGTATCATAGTGTCGTGATTTCAAATATAATTGGACCATTTTTTGATGTACTGGGACCTTCATCAGCTCTTACAAATTTATTCCTTAGACTAGGAGGTGTTTTGAAACAGGGAAGAAAAAGATGTTTAAATTCTTCAACTGTGGGTTAACCCTTCTGTAAAATGGACCAACGATGATGAATATTCATGTGAACCTTGTAACTAAAGGAGTGGTACATGTGAACAAACAGAATTCTGCATATAGCCAAATCAGGGGTCCTAGATGGATGTGTCTTCCTAGCTGAATTTAAAATGCCCTTAGGGTATCCTCTGTCTTGAAAACATTTCTCCATCTCCTTATTTGCATGGTTTTTGTACCTATATCAGAAATAAAATCTGTAACCCTCTTAAACTGGGAAATGGGTATGGATTGTTTAACTGATTTAGGATGGCAGCTGGTATATAAAAGTAAACTATTTCAGTGGGTGCTGTTCTTAAATAAGTCAACAGCAAGTTTACCCTCGTGTCCAAAACACTGGTTTGTTTTGAGTCAAAGTGCAAGGTAAATTGTTAATTGTAGCTCAGGCTACATATTATTCAGGTATACATGAAAATTCTGCAGGGCATCCAGTGGGCTCCCCATATGCAAAAAATGTTGTCTATATAGCGAAACCATTAAAGGGAATGTTTGATAAATTCAGCCAACTGCCTTGGAGAATCATGATACCAGGTAAATATTGTTCCTACTCAATGAATGCCATAAAACAAAACCGAAAGAAAAATATTGAAATTGGGAGTTTTTGTCGCAATAGGAGGAAGAATTGAAAATGCAAAAATGAAAATGAACTGCAGCAGGAAGGGGTTAAGATTGGCATAAGGCATATAATAAAAGACGTAGATATACAGTGTGTGAGGAATTATTAAGCAACTGAGTATTTTGACCATTTGATTTTTTTGCAGATTTTCCAACTTCTAGCTGTAACAAGTTGAATGCTTTTTGCTGATAACACCCAATTATACACTTCTTCTGACATCACCCCTGCTTTTCTGAAAAATATCAATGATTGTATGTCCACTGTCTAACAATATGCCTTCCCTATATCTAAAATTGAATTTATCAAAAACTCTTTATGTTTCCTCCTTCCATTAGCCTGGCGTTACCCGATATTGCAATTTCTGTGTATGGTTCTACCATAACTCTCAAGTAGCACACCCACTATCTTGGGGTTATATTTTACTTTCCTTAACTCCCTATATCCAATCAGTCACTCGCTCTTGCCACCTGCACCTCAAAACATCTACAAAATTCAATCTTTTCTAACCTTTGACTCTGCAAAAAACTATTACTGTTGCTGTATTTCATTCTTATCTGGGCTTTTACAACTCTCTACTAATCAGTCTCATTTCACTAAACTCTCCCCTATCCAATCCATACTGAATACAGCAGCCAGGTAATATTCCTTCCAACTGCTACACAGATTCCTCTACCCTGTGACAGACACTGCACTGGTTGCCCATCCACTACAAAGTACAATATAAATTTATCACTCATTCACAAACTTCTCAACAGTTCGACACAACCTTACATCTCCTCTCTCCTCTCTGTCTACCACCCTACCCTTGCCCTCTGGACCCCTACCTCCTACTCTTGTCTCCAAGACTTCTCTCTTGTTGCTTCTCTCATGGAGTGGAGTACCCCAAACAATTTGATTAATTCCCAGTATGCACATTTTGAAGTGGGATACAGTTTTCTTTTGACTGGCCTAGCACCTCACTTCACTAATCTAACTGTTCCCTCTTTGTCCTTCCAAAATTTTCTCAAACTCTGTACCTTCTGTCTTCTGTTTACACACTACTGCATGTACTTAATACAACTCTGTATCTGTACTGTACAGTTACTGTCTGGTGACCTGTTCATACAGTGTTATTCGAGCACCCTATTTACTATGTTGATGGCTGGACCATTTAATACAACCATGTTTTACCATTTACCTTTCGTGTCTCACCTATTTCCTCCTAGATTATAAACTTGCTAGCATGGCCCTCCTTTCTCTTTGTATCGGTTGAATTATGTGCTAGTCTGTTGTCTTTGTCTGTACATGTTACCCCGCAATAGTAAAGTGCTGCTGAATATGTTAAGAGTTATAGAAATAAAAATTATAATTATTAGTATATTAAAAACTGCTGCAGAAAACTGTGAAAAATCAACATTTGTGTTAATCTCAAAACTTTTAGCCTTGACTGTATAGAGTACAAATTGTAATGCTCCTGAAAAGAGTGCTATCAATACTTTCATACAGAAACAGACTCATGTTGTGGTTAGCACATGTCTGGTCTACATACTGCCTATAACATACTGCAGCTCACGGGGTCGGCAATCTTCTTATATTCTTGGCTATCTTTATGTAGAGCAACAGTTCTTTTTTTTCAGATCCTCAAAGAGTTCTTTGCCATGAGGTGCCATGATGAACTTCCCGAGACCAGTATGAGAGAGTATAAGGAGAAATGCCGTGTGCACAACTAAAGGTTGGTGCTAAGGTTTAGGTTCCCAAGCCAAAAATTCAATAATTGAAAAAACCTAGCACTCAGCTTAATGATTCGGTGAAATGAATTTTAATGTAGAACACAACAAAACGTTTCGGTCGTCAAGTTACTACAAAAATAAAATACAGAAATAATAAATATACAAAAGCAAAATATGTGGTTAAAATGCATTGTCTATATCAACAGATGAAATAAATGGATTAAAATAAAATAAATAATAAAATAAAGTATAAACATTAGGTCATCCATAGAATATAATAGAGTATTGCAGAGTATTAATACCCAGGTACCGTGCATAATCCTGGGTAGAACCAAAAAAAGGTAATGTCCCTTGAGATAGCACCCACAAAGTGCATGACATACCGTATAATCTCACTGTGGAGTGATCAGGTGTGTGCCTAACTGATACTCAATTGGTCTCTGTGGAAAAGAGTATAGTGGTGTAAGGTAAAAGAAAGGACAGCGATATAGAGGTAAGGGAGTATACTTACAATGAAGTAAAAGAGATATGTCACACAAATTTCTTTATAAATAGCATTTCCC